>PVJL010005766.1:0-103120 GCA_004026885.1 Lyroderma lyra
TGGCTGTAAGTTTTTCTCTTTTAAATTTTTGAATATTGGATTCTACTCCCTCCTGGCTTGCAGAGTTTCTGCTGAGAAATCTGATGCCAGCCTGATGGGTTTTCCTCTAAAGGTTATAGTTCTTTTTTCCCTGGCTGCCTTGAGAATTGTCTCTTTGTCTTTAGTTTTGGACATCTTTAGTACCATGTGTCTTGGAGAAGATCTGTTAGGGGCCAGGTATCTAGGGGACCTGTTTTCTTCTTGAACTTGGGGTTCCAGATCTTTCCATAGTTTTGGAAAGTTCTCATCTACTATTTGTTTGAGTATGTTCTCTGTAGAGTGCCCTACCCCTTCTTCTATTCCTATTATCCTGATGTTGTTTTGTCTCATGGAGTCAGATAGTTCTTGTAGAGTTCTTTCAATCCTTTTGATTCTGTATTCCCTCTCTTCCTCTTTCTTAGCTGTTTCCATGTTCTGATCTTGATATCACTAATTCTTTCTTCCATCTGGTTGGCCCTGTTTCCTATGGCAGTTATTTCATTTTTCACTTCTTTTATTGTATTATTTATCTCTCGCGTTTCCATCTCAAGCTTCCTTGTTTTGAATTTCTTTGTTAAATTGTTCCTTTTGTTCATGAAGTTCCTTTTTTATGTCATTCATGTCCTTTTTTATGCTCTTTATGTCAGCCATGGTGCTCTGCCACTATGTTTACATTTCTCTCACAGCTTTTAGAATGGCTACTTTAAATTCTCTGTCATTTAATTTGGAAACTTCTAGGTCTAAGAAGCTGTCTTGATAAATGTCCTATTCTTTCTGAGGAGTTTTAGTTTTTAAGGAATTCATCCTGTCTGCTGGGTTCTTCCTCTTTGACATGAGGGCATTATGTTCAGTAGTGCCCAGGAGCCCAGATTGGTACTTTTGTGGTGTCTTGCTGCAGGGCAGTCACGAGGTGATACTTGGGGGCAGCAAGTTTTGGGAGAGAGAGGGGTTGTTTACTTTTTATTTCTGCTCTCCTGTTACGTTTGGAGGCAGTGCGCATCTATCATGGTCCCTCCGCTTCCTGTAGTTAGTTAGTTGGTTGGGAAGGTTGTAGGACAGGGGAGAGGCCAACAAAGGCACACCGGGGCAGCTCCATCTTCTGCCCTATGCTGGGGAAGCTGGGGGATGTGGGCCAAGCCTGCTCCTGCTGGCTGGGGTGAATGCTATCAAATCCACCTTTCTTCCCAGGCCTGCTTCCGTGGCCAAATGTTGGGGCAGAGTCTGCGGGCTCGCACTGCTTTTAGGACCCAGGGGCGCGTGAGCAGGCATGAACACAAGTCCGAAGCTGTGGGTCTGACCCCGCGGTAGGAAGGCAGCCGGCCCACCTCCACAGCAGGCCTGGAATGGGAGCCGCAGCCCTGCACAGGAGCTGCACACACTATGCCAGCAACCGGCCCGCCTCCGCAGTGGGCTAGAACAAGATCCGCAGCCCTGTGGAGGGACTGTGCGCTGCCCGCGCGGCAGCTGGTCTGCCTCCACAGCGGGCCTGAACAGGAGCCGCAGCTCTGTCTGTGTAGGGGCTGTGTGCTGCTTGCACGGCAGCCGGTCCACCTCAGCAGTGGGCCGGAACGGGAACCACAGCCCCGTCTGTGTAGTGGCCGTGTGTTGTCCGCGGAGTGCTGGCTCACCCCCGCAGCAGGCTGGGACCAGGAACCGCAGCCCTGTCTGTGTGGGGACTGTGCGCTGCCCGCGCGGCAGCCGGTCCACCTCCGCAATGGGCCTGAACGGAAGCCGCATGCGCCTGCGCTGTGGGTCCCAAGGGAGCCTAGAGCCAAGATGTCGTCTCTGCAGTTCAGAGTCCTCGCTCAGCCCCGCCACCACTCAAGAGTTCCAGAGGCTGGCTCCCAAGGTCTGTCCCCAACTCGCCGCTCCAAATTCCAGTTCCCCAGCCCAGTTCCCCAACGGATTCCCACTTATTCTGCCACTTTGCTAGGGCTTTTTCTCTTGTCGCCTCCTGGCTTTTCCCCTCCCATGCACTGCAGTCAGCCGCGATCCGGCCCTGTTGCGATCCGTCTTTGCTCCCTCCCCTCTCTCCCGCTAGCCCCTTTCTCTCCAAACCTTAGGTGTTTACTTGCAATGTGTGGATGTCTCAGCTGCCGTTTTTTGTCACCTAGGGTCCTCTTTCTTGGCTCCTGGGTGGCCGTTCAATTGTGTTTTCTGGGAGAGGCTTTAGGTACCTCCTCTCCAGTTGCCATTTTGTCCTCGTCTCCTATTCATTTTTATTGTTAGACGTTTTGGGGTTAGTTTATCCCTTCTTGAAATGCATTGAGGTCTATTTTGTGACAATTACATTTGTTGCTGATTGTTTGAAAGCTGTGTTTTTATTAGTAGTAGTAGCAGTAATAGTGGTAGAAATATTTCATTTATTGATTTCAAAATACACAATACTTAGTTCCTAATCCCCACTTTTTGTTCTTTTGTACTCATTTGCCATGGCTCTGTCTTATGAGTTTAGTTCTGGAGTGCTATGGATATGTTTTCTCATTGGCGTCTGATTCCTTTGCAGTTAATATTATTACTTACATATCCATATGTAATACATTTCACTGTTTTTTTCCTGGTACCAGTGGGTCAGATTCCATGGCTGAAAATACATCTTAACACTAGGAATCCATTATTGTAATTCATTATATCTGTAGATGTAAAGAGGAAAACCATGCCATAGCCACAGAGTGACTGTGGGATTCCTTCACATAAGATTATTTCCATATAAAGTCCTAACTCCCCTCAAAGGAGATTTTGGTAGAGAATCTTTTGATGACTTACACGTCTATACTTATTTTTAATTCACCCTCATGCTTAAAAGGAAATGTTTTACTTAGAATGTTTTCTTTTCTTTCAACAATTTGAACAGGTTACTTGACTTCCTGTTCTATGGTTATGGCTATAATGTTAGCTATACAACTAGCCTTTGTTGATTTGTGCTTGATCATTTCTTCTCCTTGGATGCCATTTAAATTTCTTTTGTCATTGATGTTTCTAAATTTCACTGTAATGTGCCTAGATTTGTACATTCTTTTTTTATATAATAAACTGCCTATAAATCATTTACATAAGTGATTACATATATATATATATGCATATATATTTAATCCTGTGAAATACCCAGTTAATATTTTATTGTCTTTACTTTCATATCCTTTGGTGCTATTATATGAATAATGACATTTCCATCTATCTCTTTCCAATTACTCATTATTAACATCTATCTTTATATGTCTGCCTCTCTTCTAGATGCCTTTTTTCCTTTTCTAGAACAATTACATTTCTGCTTTTATTTATGTGCAGTCCGATATCCATCCATCTGTATCTATCTATCTGTCTACCATCTATCTATCTACCTATCTAAATATCTCTCTACCTATGTATCTAAATATCTTTGGGGGTGATATAAAAAACTGGTACCCAATGTGTCCTCCTCTCAATGAGATTGAGGGGAAGGAAACACGTGGTCTTCAAGGTCAGTATCAAGCCAATGTTTAAGGTTGGTTCTCTTTGATCATGTTTTTTTTTTAATTGAGCTTTTCCATCCTCACTGTCCTTTATTACATTTTTCAGATTTAATTTACTCATTAGTAATTGCTACCGTCTAACTTACTGTATGTTTTGTTTATTGTAACTTATTATATATTTCTTCCTAATAAGTCCAACATCCAGGAGGACAGGGTATTTATTTGTTTGTTTGTTTTTTCACTGTTTTATTCCCAATCTTTAGATTGTTGGAAGTACATAGTAGGCACTCCAAAAAGGTTTCCTGGTTTTAATACTTGAGTAAACAAATTTACACATATAACCAAATTAACCACGTAATTTAGGATAGCATTATAATAAGATTCGAGGAGATATAATGTGTAATACGGCAGTGCAGAGTCCAAACTTCAGCATTCTTATAACATTGTGAAGCATATTTTTTTTCTTAAATGAAAGGGGACATGTTGAGTTAGATCAATAGATGAAAATTTTTACTTGCCGAAGTAATACATAAAGATAAATATCTTTAAATCATATACAACGGCTGTTGGAAAAAAACCCCAGCTGTAAATGCCTCTAGTTTTCATATTACATGTCTGGATACTTTCCGGACAGCCCTCATATATTCACATTAAAAACTGAACTTATAGGTCACACGCACACACATTTTTTGTCATAACAAATTTTATTATCTTTGCTAAATAACATTTAGATTAGAGAAAGAATCCATACTCCTAATTAATTATTTTCATTCTCAACATTTCTCTAAATTTCTGGGACTTTTCCTTGAAATCTTTTTTTTGTTTTGTTTTCTTTTAATTGAGTGGTCTGAATTTTATCACATAGTGTAGTGAAGCAGAAAAACACTGAAATGGACATTATTGTTGTGGAGTATAAATATTTTCCAAAGATGAAGCTTACCAAAGCTTAAAATTACGGCTTATATAGTTTCTGAGTATTTTCTGATGTATTTAATTCATCTGAGGAAGACCTTGAAAAGTGAATAAGAGTGCCACATTTATATTTACAATATACTTGAGTGTTTTGATGCCATATAGAGCCTCTTGAACTTATATAATTTAGCTCTTATTTATGATTTAGAAATACTTTATACATACTGAAATATGCATCCTTATAATAATTTTACAACCATCTGCCATAGTTTAATGGATTTATTAGGTTTACTTCATGTCTTTATTTTTAGCAATAAACCATGCTGAGTAGTGTTAAAAGATTAGTGCATTTTCCTGCTGTTTCTCTCTCTCAGAGATAAGATATCTTGAAGCAGTACAATTTCTAGATGTCCAATGTTCTTTCTGCCTATGGTAACATTATGATTTTAACTTTTAAATTTATACTTACAATCCATAAAAGCTGTGTGATAAAGACATCAAATTTAATTTCTATATGGGCTTCTCAATATTGACCTAGCTATATTTATTGTAAAGACTTTTTTATTTCTTAAAGAATAAACTCTCCATTCTATTGGTTTATCCTGGAACCAATGCCACTCATTCAACTTGAATATTTTTTTAAAATAGAGAACAAAAAAAAAAAAAAGATAATTAATGTAATCGAGAAAAATTATTTCTTCCTCTATCATTCTAGGTTCTTGGCTGAGACCCCTGTGATAAAAAACAGATTAATAGGAGGGAAATAAAACACACAAGTTCAATAACACACACACTCCCTCTTTACATGGGAGAGACCCAGGAAAACTGAGTAACTCCCTGCAAAGTCTCAAGCCACCATCTTCAACACCATCTTCAGCTAAAGAGCAAAGATTGAGGGTGGGACAGCCCATTTTGGGAGGTTTTCGGAGAAAGCACAGTAAATGAGTTGTTGTTACACCTATTTAAGTCTCAGCCATCTCCTTTGGAGAGAGTTTTAGCCTTTTAGTAACCTTTTCTTCTTGGTATAGAGAGGACAGTACCCTTACAAATGAACATTTTTCTTATAAATCTGAATGTCTCTTACAAAAAGGTAGCTTTGACTAGGTTTTTCAGAACTTTTGTTTGTTGTTTTGTTTTTGTTTTTTTTAAACTCAATGTAATTCTTACACTAGAGAGGCGTATTTTGGGATGGCAAATTCTGCTACCCTTTACTAATAAGCCAATAATGCAGAAAAACAGAATTACGAAAAATGTTACATTAATGAAAGGAAGACAGAAAAGATAAAAAAATTACCAAATTACAGATGGCACAAAGGAGCCAACAAATGTGAGACAGATTTAAATTCAACCATATAGATTCAATTTAAAGGCAGGCTTGCCAGATTGGATAAAAAGGAAAATGCAACCACAGTCTACAAGAAGCTCATTTTAAATCTTGATGTGAGAAGAGAAAAATGCCCTGAGATGTCCTATGTGAAATCACGGAGGGCCTGAGAATCAGAGAAAGAGACAAGAGTAAGTAACCAGTTCACAGCAGCGTGCCAACTAACGAAGGACTGCTGACATTCCCGAATGCACGTTGCAGCTTTGAATCAGCTTCGGCAACTACCACTGTCGCGGTAAGGCCCTACCTTCCGAGTGTGCGGAAGGCTCTACCCGTTCTCCTGTCGGACAGACCCAGCGGCACTTGCAAGTTCAGGTTGTTTATTTTACGCAGCGGGCTCAGAGGAGTTGTTCCCAAAGTCTGAGCCCCGCACAAAGGCAGGGTGGGGAAATTTATAGCACAGCATTTCCATAATAACAGCCGTTTTCCACGCAAGGGCTAGTGTTGGGGGGAACAGAGATTCAGGGAGAAGAAACACCAGGAAGTGACTCAGGGCAGGGGGTCCAGGACTAGGCTGCTGGCCATGTTGGGAGGCAATATTTCTCTACACTACTGGACTCAGCCTCTTTCTACTTAAGCATGAGCTTTCAGAACTGTTTCCCACCACCAATCAAACGTAGTAAATATTTTTTCCTTTGGAACTGTGCCTCTGTCCTAGAAATGCTCCTGCTTTCCCTCTGCCACCCCCCCCCACCCCTTATCTGTAGCCAACATAAATTCTTTCCAAATACCGTACATAGGTTAAAAGATAAAACTAGATGATCTGTGCAAATGCCAGACAAAAGATAGCTGGGATGTTTTCATTCATAGTAAACAAAGTCCAGAAGAAGGAGGCCTTTTCCCAGTGATAAGAGCACAAAGTCAAGAGGACCTACATTTGGACCGTCAGGAGGACACCAACCAACACAGCTTCAAAAATGGCACCGAATGAAAAGTAGCTCAGAAAGGAAGTAAACATAAATTTCGACAGTATATTTACAAAATAAAGACAGTGCATTATTTTGTTACAGATTTTATTTATTTATACATTATGAATAATATAGCTCATGTCTAGAAGGTCTATCAATCACAGTACAAACAGTAAACAGCACATGGTTAATTTAGGAAATTTTCATTTTATTTACAAATGTGTAGATGTTATGTAGGGGAACAAGGAATGGGACAGGTACGTGGGGCGTGAAGCTGTCTCTCCTTCTGGCTGGAGGAGATGAGGAAAGGAAGCAGCTATTGGACACACCAAGAGTCAAGGGGAGATTTCCCAGCAGGAGGCAGCAGTATTTTGTTGGTGGATTTAACAAGTTCAAAGTGACAACTCCAAAAGGTAGCCAGGGGAATAAATACCCTACCCTCAGTTTTCATTTTATCCTTACTTTGCAGTGTCTTTCATTTTCCTTCCAGAATTCTCCATTTTCCACAACTGGATGCCAGTGTGAAGGATAAAGGTTGTGTATGTTGGGCTAAATAGAAGAGGGACAATATAGTGCTCATAAAGAACTCAAAGGCATTTATTTACACATTGATTTGAAATCATATGTATGTGAATTACATTGTCCAAATTCCCCCCAAATTCATATGAAGTCTTAACCCTGAGTACCTTATAATGTGACCTTAATTGTAAATAAAATCATGTGGACATAGTTACAATGAGATCATACAGGGTAGGGTGGGCCAATAATCCATTATGAGTATGACCCGCGTTCTTGTACAAAGGGGAAATTTGGACACAGACACAGAAGCTAAGAGAACGTCATATAAAGACTGGAATGATGCTACTAGAAACTGAGAAACTACCAGAAGCTAGAACAGATCTGGAATAGATTCTTCCTTAGCACCTTAAGAGGAAGCATAGCCCTTCTGGCAGCTCGATCTCAAACTAGAATTTATAAATTTAACGTATTTTCCTCCATCAATAGAATTTCTGGCACATCACCAAAATACGTAATGATAGAGACACGTAATATTGTGCCATTATATTTTAAAGGATTTGTTTACTAATTCTGGGCTGGAGGGAACTTGAAACATAAGGCTGTTTGGATGTTATTACAGTTTATGTTTCGGGGTGGCTAAGCCATAACACTAAGTCACGTAATCAAACACGAGGTGTTGCTGTGAAGGTATTTCATAGATGTGCTTAATTACAATGATCTATTGACTGAGTAAAAAATTGTACTCAAGAACATAGTGGGGCCTCCTCTAATTAGGTGAAAGGGTTAAGAGAGGACATGAGAGTTCTTGGAAAGGAAAACTTCCTTCTCAGAACTGCAACACCCCCAACTCTTCCTGAGTTTTCAGCCTGCCGATCTGCCTACACGTTTCAGACGTGTCAGCCCCCACAAGTGCGTTCGCCAGTCTCATGCGTATATAGCTCCTCTGGAGAGCCCTGTAGTGGATGGTTCTCACTCCTTTGGGGAGCATAGGCTTTTCTATATTCTTCTTTACTTTGGAAAGTTAATTCATTGTTGTGTTAGGAGTAGGCAACTTAACAATTTCCACTTTTGTTTTGGATTCTTTATCATTGTAGTCTCTCTATTTCATTTTCATAATCTTAGCAATCTTAATCTTTCTTGGTCTGACTCTCTCTGGGTCTCTCTCTCTGGGTCTCTCTCTCTCTCAATCCTTCCACTCCTCTCCCTCGTCCCCACCTCGCATTCAGCTTTGAAGCAGCTCATGACCATTTGGGTCGTCCTCATGTCCCCTGAGTTCTCAGTGTCAGCTGCTAAAAGTGGGTGTGTGAAAGGTGGAACTAAATTACTTCTGCTATTTTCTGTAACACATTCTATCAAGGAAGCATAGTGCAAAGACTCATAAGGGAAGATAACTTATAATTTTTAGGAAGCACGTAGAATTGGGACACAGGAGTTTCTTCAGCTTCTTCCACTGTTGTGGAAAGGCCCTGCCTCCCGAATGTTGGAGAAGGCTCTACCCACTCACCTGTCGGACAGACCCAGCGGCACTCCAAGCACCTGCAAGTTCAGGTTGTTTATTTTACACAGCGGGCTCAGAGGGGTTGTTTCCACGGTCTGAGCCCCGCACAAAGGCAGGTGGGGAAATTCATAGCACAGCATTTCCCTAACGGCAGTTTCCCACCTGCGGGCTCAGGGTTGGGGGGAAGAGGGCTCAGGGAGAAGAGCCAGGAAGTGCCTGGGTGGGGTGGGCGGGCGGGCACTGTACTAGACTATCGGCCATGTTGGGAGGCAATATTTCTCTATACTAGTGGTAATTTAATATATAAAATTCAAGGTAAGCTCACAAATGATGGAATCAGGAACTAACTTTGGCTAGTAGGTGGATGGTCGTAGAAAGGCTACTCTGTGGAGTCACGCCTGATGCAGGACAGTAGTATGAGAACGACTTAAATCCTTATAAAATGATTGCATTATTACAATATGCAGAGGTAACATTGGCAGTAAACTTAAATACTCTGGTCTCTCCTACTCATCAGGAGCCCAGATTTTTGACAACAGATTTAAAGACATCTGTGACAAAAACTCTTCCTTGTTTTCTCTTTATGTAATGTAAATAATAATAATTGTATAGATATTTTAATATTAATATACATTATTTACTTAATAAATGCTTTAACTAAATCTTACCACATTCCTAAGCAACTATAAATATCTTTATGTATTTGTTGTTTAAAATTATTCCAGATCCTTAAAAGTAAAAATAATTGAAAAATTTAGAAACTACTACGGAAAATATTTTTAATTAGAAGCCTAATTTTATTCTTCTCACTCACTCCCTTTGACAGAGTGGGCAGAAGGGTGAGCAGGGTGGAGGGGTTGTCCCAGTCCATTGTCAGGTCCCTCTAAATTAAAACAATAAAGAGAAGGAATGTGGAAAGGGGAGGTGCTATAAGGAGGGGGTGCCCTGTATCTAGGAGTCAGCCCTGGCCCATTATCAGCTACTCTCAGATTGAAAGGGAGAAGGCTCCACCTATTCAACCACAGGCCCTACTTCCTCAAATCATATTATTATGTAGCTTTGACCCTTTTGAGAAGGATCAGGCAGGAGAGAAAGCGGGGGCGGGGGTGGGGGGGGTGGGGGGATGGGGGGGTGGGGTGTGAGCATGTACCCAGAGATACAAAACCCCCCAAACAATGGAAGGGGAGGCTGCTTCTCGCTCCTGGGTCAGCCCGCTCCCCCTTCTCGGAATGTACGTTAACTTTTCTGTAATAAACTTTAACTTCTGTATTTTCACAAGCTTTCTCTTGACTGAAAGCTTTCCTTCCAGAACCAAGGGAAAAATCACCGGTTCACGCTAACACCTTTCCCAAAGTTATGCAAACAAAATGCTTTGACAGTTATGGCTCAAATTTCCAGTGAGCAGTTTTGTAGCTCACTCAATGTCCCTCCATCTTCTTAAAACAGTTCTCAAATCTTAGCAATTCTATAAACATCCCAACAACCCCAAGCCCATTTTATTTGTTTGTTTGTTTGTTTGTTTGTTTATTGACCATTGGTTTGTTGGTTGGCTTGCTCATTTCATTGATCGGACTTACTCAATTTTTTTCTTTCTCATTTTCTTTATTTTAAAATTGTTAAATTGAGAACAGTTTAGAACAAGCATTACTCATCATGACCAGTCTTAGCCCATGAACTTGAAGTCCAAAGTGACAGAAAAATTTGACCTCTTTTAGAATTAATTCACAAACTAGTTACTTCCCACCCCCCTCCTAAACGTATCTTCAAGTTATAAGTGTTGGTTACAGGCAAGTGTAAATGTCCATTATTCTCTCCTTCCACCATTCACAGGTTTTAACACCAAACTCTGTAGTTTATAAACTGTTGAGAGCAATATTTCTACTTTTGAGTGCATTCTCGGTTTTTTCTTCTTTGAATGAAGTACTTAAAAACCATAATTTATTCCATTTTTCTCTGTGTGTATATGTGTATACATATGTATGCCTACATACATGTATGTAGATGTATGTTATGTGTGTAGCAACTCACCATATGTGAGATCCCACATTTTATGTGCGTTTTCTTAATCTGGTTCCTAGGTACGAGGCTGTAAAATACTTGGCTCAATGTTCTTTCAGGACATTTTTCTCGTCAGGTTCTTTCTCTAGGAAGCCTGAAATATTTCTTCCCTAAATCCACATTGGACATCTTATTTCCTTTCTAGTTTGATAGACAGCATTGTTCATATCACTGATACTTTCTCTTTTCTATGATAGTATTGATTTTCCTCCTTACTTTCTTTTCACTGACAACTCCCAAACACTACTTTAGGCTTCTAGTCTCACTTTTTCCTTTTTACATCTTGAAAGCTGTGATTTTCCCCTTCTATATGTATAATTCAAGAGAAAATGGGAATATGGAGTGAACTCTCAAAGTATATTCAAAGGGATTCTTAATAAAATGAATATGATAGCAGTGGTACCATTATCTCTAAATTCTATAACATTTCATAACTGTTCATTAGATAGGATAGGCAGCACCATTATTTCTTGCAATGTAGTACACGTTCTGTGGTGGAAAAATCATCTCACCACAGAATTACTATAATCTATTCCAGAAAGCAAACTAAAATAAAACATCTGAGTAAACATGGCCTTTTTGGGGAAAATTATCCACTTCTCTGTAAGATAACACCATACACACACACACGCACACACACACACACACACACACACACACACATATATATATATATGATACACAGTCAATAAGCATTCCCATAGATATTTAACAGTCTCAGGAAGCCCATGATGTTTCTAATACCTGTATACAAGGCTACAAATCAATCCACTTCTAAATCAAGATGTTTGTTTCTTTTTTCTGTGAGATGAAAAGGCCAGAGTAGAAAGAGCAATATGTGATAAAGCAATTTTATAAAAACACAGACCACAGAAAAAGAAGCAGTGTGACTGAAGATGAGCAATGCAAAGAATTCCCTACACAGTATATGCAAAGCAATAGCCAGAGGCATCAGCCGTGTTTACAGCTGGCGCTGGCTGTAGCCTTTGTATAAAGCTCCGCTCTGGAATAATCTGATCTAGCTGCACTATGCTTCTTAGTACCGTAAGCACCCCCTTTTGCATGTAGCCTTTCTCCTACTATCAGTTCAAATCCCTCTAATACATCAACTCCCGCTACGGAAAGAGAGGCTCTAAGCAGAGATCAGGCCATTACGTGGAAGGATCACCTGGCTACACTCTGCTTTGCAGAAAATTCCCTGTCTGATTTCTCTGACTTTAACCTTTGTGTGAACCTACAATTGTTAAGAGTTTACATAGTCCTAGTATAAAGAGACTTTGTGAACAGCTTTTTCCCTGTTCCTATAACCAAAGCTTACAAGTTATGGTTTATACTGAAACATTTAACAAGCATTTTGTAATCGTGTATCTACCATCTCTTACTTTCCCAACTGCTTATTATAGAAAGAGAGCCCTGGGAATGGGAAACTTAATTTTGTTCTTCATTTTAATTTTGATATAGTAGTGAAAGTCTCTGAATCGTTGATAAAAACGCCATAGACTGTTACAGAGGCTTTGGGTGTTTTTCTTATTCAGTTGTGTCAGAACGCTTTTGACTTTGACTCTGTGTAGTGGCGGAGTAGCTCAGGGAGCAAAGAAGGTATTTTGTAAAAGGCATTTTAATATTATACCAGGACTCTTGGCATTTAGAGCACCAACTCATCACCTATCTCAAACTACACACCACCAGCGAGGTATCCAGTGGTTTGCTATCGTTTATTTTTGTATTTGTTTATTCCAGATTATAGAACCATCTAAGTATTATAGTAATTAAAAATTTAAGGATATTAATTTTGTCCCAGGCTCAGTAGGAATGAGAAGAATCAGGCTGGACTTCCGGTAACTCAGGAACTACGTGTCCAGAAAGTGAGAAAAGCTTGTAAGCAGCCATATGCCAACACTCTCTAAAGGAAACACTGCTTACTTCGCCTGCCACCTAAACCAACAGGGATTAGGCCCAAGAATTCTGCTCCTGCTGTCCCTTCAGAAACAGATGCATTCACGGCCTTGCTTGCTAGCAGACGTGGTCTGCTCTGGTCAATAACCATGTGTCCTTTTGCTCATTTACACTTTTGAGTTTCATCAAGATGTATTTGGCAGATACAAAGACATACACCAACAACTTATCTGAAGGTCAACTGAAAATATGCAGAATATAGCTTTTGAGATAATAATACATGAAGATATGGAAAAGATGCTTGAAAGGATAATAAATATGATTTCCACAGTAACCAATATATTAGCTGTAGTCATCAAGACATTGAACTTTAAATACGTTTGGCTTGAATCTTCTATCCCGCAATTCAGAAAAATTCAGTGGTTGCCTAATATTTGGTTTATTCTTAGGGTTTAAATTCTTTTGGAAAACCCTCATTTTGACATCCTATTTCCATTAAATATCTCATCATTATTTCACCCCATACCCTGAGAATTTCCCTTCCCTGAGCTGAATTCAACTCTTAAGCACTATGCACACTGTCCATGTTTGCCTTTTAAAGATTCTTCGGGTATTTTGGTATATTAGAAGGAAATTGTGTAATTAAATTAAAGTTCACTTCAGTTTTTTGAATCCAGCTCCTTTTTCCTACTGGTCTCAGATGTCAGGTTTCTCCACTCAACCCCCTCCTCTGACTTCCTCCTCACCCAACCACACCTGCAGATCCCCATTCATTTCTTACTTATCACCACTGACCTGTCTCCCCGGATAACCATAAATCATTCAAGATAAACTTGGAGGACACTTCCCCTAAAACAGGATTTATTCCAAAACTTAATAGTTCCCTTCCTGAAAATAATAATGTAGCCATACTTTAAAGTAATGATATCCTCCCCAATATAGATATATCATAGTTAAAAATAATTTAATTAATAATTCAGAAATCAGTTATTGAGTCTTTGCTTTGTACTAACAATAAAATGCTTATTGTAGAAGATAAAATATGCATAATATGAATTATAACTCCATCTCGAAAATTGCTTATGGTCTCTTCAAAGGTTTAACATAGAAACAAACTTACAGGGATAGGTTGCAGAAGTACAAAACAATATGAGGGTTAGCGATACTATGAACTACCATAGTTTAATAAAGTGAAAATACTAATATGAAAGTAAAAATAATAGTTTTCTATTACCAAAGAAATATATTTACTTATTAACTTCTCTTTCATTGTGTATTTATTTCCTGATAAAGTATCATTGAATAAAATCTTTCTTCATATATTAATGTTTGTATGTACAAATCATATTTCAAAGTGAAAATATTTTAAACAATAAAACAGTTGTATTTGATAATGTTTGAATAATTCATATGTAAACTTGTTATAAACACCTGCAATAAATTTCTTCTCAATGTAGAAGTGCATATTCTTTAATAAAACAAATGCTTGTCAATATTTCAAAGATTAAACAGTTATTATAAACCATCAAAAATTCAAATGCAAGGATTTAAATTCATATTTCTCTACGTTTGATGTAATTTCTATTTATTAAAAAGGGAACTAAATTCAATAAGTAATACAGACCGTGAGCCCTTATAGTCTAATTATTTTAAATAGCTTATTTATTGGTACAGAATTTTGTTGACCTCTAATATGAGAAACATTTATCCCACTTTCATGTTATAATATTTACTCTTTAAGTGTTGGTACATTGTTCCTTCTGTGTTTGTATTCCTCATTGGGTCTGGCATTGAGCTTTGCATGTAGAGTTACTCGGTATAAAATCTTTCATACAAAAGTAAACACATGGAAGAAACTAACCCGTGGTTGAGAAAGGGAGAATGTTCACATAGCTGGTCCTTTTACATTTGTTTCATTCTCTGGTCGTCTCCATGAGTATAATCCACCCTAATGGACCACAGCACAAAGCATTAAACTGCTTTATTTAAAGCATCAGTGACTGCCTGACACATTTTTCACTATGGCTTCTTCAAACTTCCATTTTCTGGTTTGCTCACACCAATTCTCAGTGTCATTCAATGGTTTATCTCTGTAGATCATTTTTCAAATGTTAGAGTTCTCCTGTTTCTGCCTTTAATCCTTTTAGCTTTTTATTCCACCTGTTCTTTCTGATGCTCTTAAATATCATAAATGATTACCCATATCTGTATCTTCTGTTCAAATAATTTTCCTAACTACCAAAACTCAAGTAGTAAACACTTATTGGAATTTATACCTGTGTGTCCATCATATAATAAATATCAGCATTATCATTTCCAAAGCTAAAATAATCCTTTCTGCCTCTATCATCACTCAGCATCAAGATAAATCCATAATTAATCTTTGTCTTCACACTTACCTAAAATTCAACAATTCACTAAGCTCTGCACATTTTATCGCCTAAAAACTACCGAAACTTTTCCCCTCATTTCTATTACCACGGTTAATGTCTTTGTAATATCTCCCCTTATCTCTTGTTGAATGGTCTTGCTAAAGCATTACTGTTATTATTGCTAATATTTTTTAAATAGCATTCTTTTTAAAAGTAGTTTGTTCTATAAAGATTCTAAAGTTTCCTTATACCATTTTCATCATTTTAATTCTTTAATGGTGTCATACAATTATAAGGGAAAGATATAATGCAATACCAGAAATAAAACATACTCTGACCTCATATTTCTCTCCTTCAGATCTCTTCTTAACACAGAGTGCAGAATCATTCTTAATTGACATTTCTCACCTTTGTAACCATCCCTCTGTGTCCGCTTCAGCACACTATTTTCTGTTTTTAAAGGTTCGTGAACCCGAAACGAAGCTCAAATATTCTCTTTTTTGACTTCCCTTTCCTTTTTTTTCTCCCTTTTGAATTCTTCTAACACATAATTTTCACTGTTTGCCATATCGTCATTTTTATCTTCCAATATTGTTAGACTTTTTCATTTCCATGCTTTTTAGTGCTCTGCATATAATTTTATTGGAGAACATATTTATATTCATAATTACAATTAGATATTTTGTATAATTACATACACATGTATTTTCATTACACGAGTCAACTTGAAGATGGAAGAAATCCTACTTACATATTTAAATTCTCAGATCCTCTTATTTGGAATATTAAGAAATGTGCTATTATATTTGGAATAAACATTTCACCAGAATAATGTTTAGTGTAACACTATCTTTATTACTCTTGACTTTCAAGAATCAATACCTTCCTCTTTGTCAGTAGTAAAACCCCCATAAAAGCTGTTGGTCAAAGCTTTCCATTTCATTTGTGACCCTGATAAATTAAATATCTGTCTCCTACTTGCTTTCTCTAGTTGTCTTTTTTAATCAGTTATTTACCTTATGTAGAAGACATATACTCTTTACCACCAACTATGAAAACCACTCAAACCATGCAAGATAATTAGACTTGGTTCATCGCTCCCATCCCTTATTTCTCTCTTGCCTCGTTCCTGCTAAATTTCTTATGAAAGGAACCACATTTTGCTTTCTGTTATTCCTTTCCCTTTCTCAGGACATCTGTGCCATCTTAAAGATTGGTGCCACTGGAAATTTATGGTTTGCAGGCTCAGCTGGGCCCACCAGCAGCTCAGTCAACCTCTTCAGCTATTGCTACTCCATGCACCTTTTCACTAGTCCTCTCCTAAGGCCTCTAATGTCCTCTTCACTCTCAGCACATTGCAGGTGTTATTAGACTTGAAAACTTCAGCTCCCTCTCCCTCCTATACATCCCTTTCACCTTCCAGTTTTAACTTCATTTAGTGTTGCCTCCTCCACCTGTTGCAATTGTGACCCATGGACCAATATCCAGGTGATTTTTTATTATATTACTTGATGGTTTCTGAAAACTCAACACTGTTAAGCATGAGGGTTTTGAGACGCTTACTAGCTGTGTTTCATTGGTCAAAGTCATTAACCACTTCAAGCTTCATTTTGTTTCGATGTAAAAGAGGATAATGTCTACTTTATAGAATGTTAAATGAGATAATGTTTTCGGAATTATTAGCTTACAACTTGTCATGTATTGAATACTCAATCATTCCCAGATTGCTTATTATTTAATTGTCATTTATTGAGTAACTAATATATGTCAGGCACAATTCTAAAAAATATATAAGAAAAAGAAGTGTTGGACATGTCCAATTCTTTTTCTTCATGGAGCTTTCATTGTTGTGATTGCATGTAAGACTTATCCATAATTAGGGAAGACTAGATTCTATAAGGAAAACAAAAAAGGAGATGAAGAAATGTGTGCCATTTATCTTCAGTTACCCATCTTAGTTGAAAATTTAAAGTCTTCCTAAGTAGGTTGCATAGTCATGTAGATATTTTATTTTGGAATGTTTCTCAATATTAGTTCATTTTGCTTATTCCCACTCCAAGCACGCTGGTTCTCCCTTCACTACTCCTGAGAAAGAACTTTGCAATGGTCTCACTACTGATGGCTTAGTCTTGCAAGGGTCCCATTTCAGAACAACCTACAACCTTCTGTTAGGTTGAGGTACCCAAAGCATAGTTCAAATTTAACATTATAACTTTTCTGAAAAATACTATATTAAAAAGGTTCCCATTTACTGTTATTCTAGCATCCAAGATCTTCCGTATTATTCCCTTCTTTTCAGTTCTTTGCAACCTCTGGCCCCCCATTACTTCCTCATCTTCCACTTCTTCTGACCCCATAGTTCTTTGTTATCCCTCTCCCTGCCGTTGCCTTTTCCCTCTGCCTGTAAAATCTATTTTTCCTCTTTGATAATAATCATTGCAAGTGTCGTGCTTTTATAAGATCTTTCTGTGGTCGTAGAGAAGGTCTGATCTCACTTTTAAGTAGTCTTGCTCTTTGATCTATAGGTAAAAAAGGCATTAATCACGCTCCCTTTTAGTTGGCTTACTCACCAGCTTCTGGAAGATGGACTAATTCTACACTGAAAATACCAAAACCACAAAGAAGACTGTTCTCTATTCTACCTAATTACTTTTTCTATTTCTGAGAGTACAGGCCTGATACAAACAGTTGCTCAACAAATATTTGCTGAACTGAGTCAATTAAGTCAAGGAAGTTTACCTCTAATAAGTGTTATAACACTTTATAATTTGGACTTTAATTGAGTGTAACACCATGGCCATACCTACCTTAGAGCCTTTCATTCTTCATTTACAAGACACCTTAGCACATGTTATAAACTTTTATTTGTATTATATGATGTTAAGGTTGGAACTACAATGACTACTGCCTGGAATTTAATTCCAACTGGAAATTGAAGTGCATTTAAACATTCCTATACCATTTACTTTAATGAGTGCAGTAATGTATTATTACAAAGAAAAAGTAACTAAAAGTTTGGTTGACCAAGCAGTGTAAAAATTAGGTAAGCATCCATCTCCTAATTAGAAATTAAGTGAGACTGCATTTCTAGGATTTGCTAAATGTTGGGGGAGGTCATCAAGAGGATGCAGGTTGACCCTGGAGCTGGACCTGGTCGATAGAAGGCTCCTCACCCTTGTCCTTGTCCTTGGAATTTGCATTCTGCCCACTCTTCCCACCATGGGAGAGGTTAGCAAGGATGCAGCCTTGAGGAGCAATGTGTTATTGAGACCATCTGGACGCTACATGTGACTGAACCCAATTAAGACCTCTTATTAGCTTCTGAGATTCTGGTGAGGGTGATGGTGGGGGAGATCTACACATCTTCCACTGCTCAAGACAAACCTCTTACGTAACTTGCCTTGATTATTAAACCTGCCACCTACTAATTGAAGTACTCTTTCTCTTCTGTCTCTCCTTGCCCTCCGAGTCGGGGGACAGTTTGAGGGGACCAAAACCAAGGTGACACCCAATGTTTTTGTTGTTGTGTTTTGTTTTTTTTTCCCGTGGAAGCATATAGTTTGCTTTATGCCTTTTTATTTTTATTTAATTTTTTATGGTCAGGTACAGCAGTTGAATAGTGAATATGTCACTTTAAGAAGAAAATCTTAACCTTGAAGGGATGAATCAGGTGTGACACATTCTATTTGACACATTCAGAGGGATCCTTTTGTATATTTATGCTTTAAAATGGAAAAATACATTTTATACATTTCAGGCTCTAGTTTAAAAATATCTACAAACATTATCCCTTATTCCTTCTGAGAAACAAGAATCACTATTTTTCTAGAATAAAATAAATAACTCTTAACATCAGTAAGTATAATGGGGTATTCTTTAATTGATCCAAGCCTCAGGAGCTACTAAAAGCATTGCTGTCTATAGAAAAAATGTTGTCAGTGTTTGCAGTTTTGCTTGATTTTTTCTTACATATTTGAATTAGAAAGATTTCATCACACATGTGACACCCTAGTAATTTTTAATTGATGATGGGTAGGAGGTGCAGGTGTGGTTATTCATATACTAGCTGGATAAGAAGGACTAGATTTTTAAAATACTAAAATCTGCAATAACTCTCAGCTTGCTTTCAGCCTCTGCACTCTGAAGCCCTATCTCTAAGAGAGAGAAAATAATGAAAAATACTTGGCTAAACTGCTGGCAAAACTCTTATTGCCACTCTTGGAAAAGACTCTTGGGACTAGCAGTGGAATCCTTGCTATTGATTGGCTGGTTAAATAGAGGACTATTAGCTTCAGACAGGCTAGATTGATTATACAGCAGCAGCAGGAGCTGAGACTCGGGCTGAGGAGCGTCAGGGTGAAAAGCAGGAGAGAGGCGGACGGCGGCTGGGAGGGAGGCAGAGCACGTCCCAGAGCGTCACCGTGTGACTGCGGGCTCCCATTATCTTGCTTCGCAGCTCCCTCAGTCAACAACTTACTGAGGTGCCTTTTCTTTTACGAGAGGATGTCAGCTTGGAGCCTCGGCAAGAAATAACAGACTTCACCTTGGAATAGTTCATCTCACTCCTGCGTCATTAAAGAGGATTTTGAAAAGAAACAGAAATCAAGTCCTCCTTCCAGCCTCACTTTGTTCCAGAATTGAACGGAAATAGTTTCATGCTCCAGGTGAGGACATTAAAATTTTATCTCTGGATTCCTTTTTAGTCATTCATAGTAAAATACATCAAAGCTTTGCATGGTTTCAAAACTGAGTTTGCAGTGATGTGTTAAATTCGGTGCACTCTGTAGGCATGTGGATTTAGAAATGTGTTGATGCATGTTTATATTAATA
The DNA here is from genome assembly GCA_004026885.1 of Lyroderma lyra. Classification (NCBI taxonomy): domain Eukaryota; kingdom Metazoa; phylum Chordata; class Mammalia; order Chiroptera; family Megadermatidae; genus Lyroderma; species Lyroderma lyra. The sequence goes on from PVJL010005766.1 coordinate 19,848, forward strand.
TAGCTGATATTTTATGTGCATATGCATATATATATATATAGTTTTAGTTTTCTTTATAAGACCATTTGATAGTAAGTTTAAGTGGCAAATATTCTGTGAAGAAGAGAAATAAGCAAAGTCCATATTAAAAAGAGCATTTTTGGTGACAACCTTAAGATATGTTCACATATATTGTTCTTAGCTGTTGAACAACTTTGAGAAATAATAACAAATCATGAAAGGGCCATTACTATATTAACTGTCTACTGTATTTCATACAGATACAGAAGCTACTATGTGCTTTAAAGTGACTGTCAGTGATTTTTTTCTAAATACGTTTTCTGATTGCAGTCTTAACTCTTCAACATAAACTTGATGTGTTTTAAATGATGTGACATTAGACTGCCATCTTCTTATGGCTAAATTACTGATGGCTAGCATTTGGTTTTAAGAACCTACTGAGCTAAGGCAAAGAAATATGACTAGAGTGTTTAGCTCTCCTAGAGTTCATAGCTAGAGCTGCAGTTCCATCAATTAATGTTTTAAGTGTAAGTGATGGCACGTGCTCAAAGTGCCCATGAATATATGAAAACGCACACATTAAATTCTCTGCTGGCAATAATTTTTGTGTTAGTTTTTGTTTCTGAGGAAAGTAGTAGAATGGAATCAGAACAATGAGTTGGAGCAATGCAGTGCTGATGTAGTTGACTAGCCTTAGCCTTAGAGGTCACAGATGTCAGTTGTTAGGGAGACAATATTGTGATGAATGGAGTTCCCTGACTCACTCCTCTAAAGATCAAACTGCCATCTACTGTAAGTTGGCAAAACTTTGAAATATGTTGTTCAGTGTTTCAAATAAGAACATGATTGCCAATGCTGTCGGGAGCCAGTGTAGCTGAAGTTAGGAATGTTATATGTTATGAATTGCTGTATTTGTGTATGTTTTACCCTCGCTTGTATTTTAAACATAACTGCATGTCTGAAGAACACAATTTTTTTATAACATCCATCTTCTAAACTGAAATAATGTTTTGATGCTTCATAATATAAATATTATAGCTACCTAGATGTTTCCATTTATAATGACCATATTAAAGGGTATAATTATATTCTCACTTTTAAAGTACAGTTTGTCTAGAAGAATACAAATGTGCATCACAGAATGTTGAATTTTTTGGCCCTTGAATGGAGTTATGTGAGAAAATAATTTATGTATATCACTTTTGAGTAATTTGTTTGAGATACTAATGCCAAATTATTAAGTGAGGAAGCTGACAAGCACTGTAAACCTTACATTTATGTATGTAGTAACAATATTATATAAAATTCATGCATATTGAATCTATTATAATTTTCTATGATTATTGATTTGCATATATTATATTAATTATGCTAACTTTTGTACAATTTATCCAAAATTGTGTTTTAATCCTTCCATTGTATTGTTTATGCAAACATGACATATCTGATCACAGGATATAATTAAGGTTTAATTAAATTATCTAGTCATTTTTATTTTAGTATATAAAGTTATTTAAAATTCCATAATTTTTGTTTAGCAAGCTTAACTGTCTAACCTCTTCATACAGTGCAATTTTCTTAACACTTATTTATGGATTATATGAAGTATATACATTAAAAATTAATTCTCAATTGCATTGTGCTTTTTATGAGACCTAATATTTTAGATTGTGTAGATGTGAACATCCATACTTAATTTCTTTTTCTGTGTATAGGCATACTTTTTCTTTAAAAATATTTGCAGAATAGTTGCTTAAACTATGTGCCCCGACACTTAGATATTCTTCTTAGCTTATGTTCAATATTACTTTGAATGTAATATTTATTATATTTATCATTACCTTACAAATTTTGTAATTATTATACTACTATAAGGGATTGATTTTCTATTTTCTTAATAGGAAATGGTCTCATTATTGAAAAAACAAGGAAGTTCTTTAATTAATACTTCGCACTTAAAACCTCTGTCATTAATTTGTCCCCTGCATTCTAGACCAGTGTTTCTCAGCAAACACGATTTGAGGAAGACAAGTGTCCTAGCACTCGTGTATATAAGCCTTAGTCTGAGTTTGAATTCTAGCAGCTTAGTCAGTTCAACTTAGGAATTCTCACTTTTCTTTACATGTTTGAGGGGGCTCCATTTGACTTTTTTTTCAACCTTCCATTAACTTCCATAGCATCAGATGTCTGTCCTAATTACTCATTGTAGCTGTAAAGAACCAAAAAGAATGGAGAAAACACGACCTTTTCTGTTTTTATAGGTGTCTGAACCATTAGGGGGCTCTTTCTTCCTATGTGATACTCAGTGAAACACTGAGAGATTACACTGTTTTCTGAAAGTATTTTTTCTGCTTTTAAAACATGAATGCTGCTTGAAGTAACTTTCTCTACTCCCCACAAACAGAAACATTTCAATTCACTAAAAAGTCTTTATTTGTATAGGAAAGTGAATTTATCCTCTTTACAAAATTATTGTATAGAAAATGATGAATTTTGAAAATTACAGTGACTTGAAATATTAAAATAACCGAATTTAGGCAAATTTAGAGATTATATGATATGCAACCACCATCATAAGAAATGTTAAAATAAGGGCAAAAGCTGAAGGGAAAAACTTCCTTTATAGTTGTCTTGAGTACCCGCCAACAGCACAGAGAGAATGAGTGACTCTGGGCTTACAGGCAGCTTGCTTTCAGAAGAGAACAGCAGGTGGGTAAAAGAGAAAATTACTTGTTTTTCACAAAAAGAAGCTTGAAAATAATAGGATAGCTTCACGAACCATACACACATGGGAAATGTACTTTTAAATTCCCAAAGATTTTTTCTTCGTCACACTATAGGAAGTTTTCATAAACACACACAGAGGTGATGCAAGGCTGCTGATGGTGGAGAGGGGAGCTTCCTGTATCCATTTTGAGAGCCATGCATATGGAATGGTGCTGAGACTTAATAAGTGAAAACACATTCCTCCTATCTCCACAGCAGCTAAAGATGTTCCCTGACTACAGGGCTTGTCTGGGGTTTAGTCAATGTTTAATAACATCCCAGTGCAAAAGCAATCTATTTAGTGGGTCTAGGCTCTTCATGAAATGATGCCAGCTCCATGGAATGAGAAAGGAGTGATAGATACCTTCTGAGAGAGATTTATTTGGGGAAGTGACAGAAGGGGGAAGATTCTAAGTAATGATTTATGAAATGCCAATCCTTTATTTAAATGGTTTATTGGCTTAACTGGGTAGAAGAAGAGTTACTCAAATACAATCAGAAGATGGATATGGTAGATATTTTTTTACTGGTGTTTTAAAGGTAAACATGTAAGGGTTTTATTCTTTGTTTGAAAATTTGCACCTTGACAGGACTGAATTTTAAATGCTATTAGTGTAATATAATTTATATAGTTGTGTGGGGATTGTTTCAAGTCTACCTAGAACACATTGGCATATACTCCAGTGTGGTTTTGGTAATATGAATTATTGAGTAATAAGACTTGAGTGGAAATACTAAGGCTACAGATTTTATTGCATCAGTATGACAATATTTTAAGAGCTCTAAATTTCTTCCAAAGAGATTGTTTTTTATGTTCAGGTAGCAAAGTACTAGAGATGGTGAAAGGGGCTAAAATGGAAAACAAGATAAAGAAATGAAAATAAAGTGAAATTTTGTATGTTGCAAAAATTTTCCCAGAACAAAGCAAAAATATTACAATGCAAGTTGAATATTCATATTTTCTATACAATGGTAAAGAAGTAGAAATACCACTGACATGTAACATTTCTATACTTTACATTGTATGGAGAGAAAGGTCTGTGTGTGTGAATCGATAACTTGGTGTAACGGCTAATATGATTGGGCTCATTTCAGATTTTCAACAGAAACAAGACAGCTAGCTCGTTCCTATTGACTTTAATTGAATGATTCAGATGGATGATGCTAATAATTGGAAAGCATAAATATGTTTACACTATTGTTGTTACATTACCACTGACGTGCACTCTATGTAAAATCACTCCTAGGCCTGCTGGTCTTTGTGAAACTGTGTGTGTATAGGGTTGGGTGAGAAAGTACGATGGCTGTCCGGAAAGTATCCAGCCACTTAATATGAAAAATAGAGGCATTTATGGCTGGGTTTTTCCCCATACAGCCCTCATATATGTACTTGCAGGTATAGTTGTTTTTATGGAGTTTGAGTAACATGAAAATATATCACCTTTACTGTGTGACATGATTTGTGTTCAGTATCTTCCATTTCCTCCTTTAATAAATTTCTTCACTGTATCCAATCTGTACTATCCACAACCTACACACACACACACCTACACAGACATGATTATCTCTAGTTATTTTATATTAGAATTTGCTTAGATATGATTGCAGATCAGCCATATTATGCTTCTTCTGTTAAGCATTGTTTCCTGAGACTAATGGAATATAAATATATTAGATCAATACATACATTTTATTAATCATAGACTGGTTAAGGTGTAGATAGGTAGAAATAACAATGCGTATTAAGACTTGGCTACTAGATATAAAATGCCACTCATTTTGACTCATCCCTTCTCAGCCAGGCTTGGGAAAAATAAAGTGGGAGAAGATCCCACAGTGAACCACAGTGTATAATAAGAAATAACATTTTAAAGCAGGCATGACAAATGGGTTTCAAACATTTATGACATACACATTTTTGTAATGAATAGATTTAAATTTCTCGATCTGTTTTAGGTTTACTAAAAAATGAGAGAAAAGGACATAGAATTATCACATACTTCCTCACCTCTATCTCCCCCACCCTGCCAGTTCCCCAGTTATAAACATCTTGTGTTAATGTGGTATATTTATTATTATGAATGAAATGCTAGTGATAAATTAGAATTAACGAACATTGATAGTTCACGTTAGGGTTCACTTTTTGTGTTGTATATTCTAGGGGTTTTGACAAGTAGGTAATGACATGTAGCCACTGTTATCGTACCATGCAGAATAGTTCCATGCCCCTAAAATTCTCCTGGACTCCATTGAATGTTTTCTACCTTGCTTCTCCCTGAACCTCTGTCTTTGTGTGTATTTGTTTTTTACTGTCTCCATGGCTTTTGCCTTTACATGATGTCATATATTTGGAATCATACAGTAGGTAGTCTTTTCAGGTTCACTTCTTTCACTAATCAGTGTGCATTTAAAGTTCCTTCATGTCTTTTTGGGGCGCAACAGCTCCTTTTTTATCGCTGAATAGTATTCCATTGTATAGATTGACCACAGTTTGTTCATTCATTTATCTACTAAAGCACATCTTAATTGCTTCCAAGTTTTGGCAGTTGTGAATGAAGCTGCTATAAACATCCATGTGCAGGTTTTTGTGTGGATATGTTTTCTATTCATTTGGGTAGATACCAACGAGCATGATTGCTTATTCATATGGTGTGTTTAGTTTTGTAAGAAACTGCCAACCTGTCTTCCAAAGTGGCTGTACCATTTTGCATTTCCACCAGCAGTGAATGGGAGTCCTGTTGCTGCATATCCTTGCCAGAATTTGGTGGTGTCAGTATTTTGGATTTTAGTCATTCTCATAGGTGGATAATATATCTTGTTTTTGATATACACTTTTGATTGGTAATAGCTGCTTATGCTATGTTGAGAATAATTCTAGGGCACATCATGGAGCTTCAGGAAACATGTCCATAATTAGTTGGCAATGCTTCCTTGCTAAATTGCATTTTTCTCTTTGCAAGACAGGGTGTGTGTGGGCGAGTGAAGTTGTCCATTACTTGTAATACACACTTGTTATTATTAATTTAGGACTCTAGTAGAATAAATGTATAAATTAGAGCAGTTAAATAATTCAATCCCACATTTGTCAATGATAGATTAATAATTTTTTTCTAATTTTCAGGACTGCAATTGAATTAAGGGACATCATTTAATTTATTCAGTTACATATTATGCTTTCTAGCCATATTTCTCTGGTGGGCAGAAATATTTGGCTTTATATTGTTTGTAAAAGAAAATCCTAAATCTTCAGTCAGATTGAGATTCTTTACAATTTGGCCTTGACCAAAGTTTCTGATATTGCTGATTACTCTTAGCTCAAGCTATTTTCTCTATTTCTCTAAGTGCTTTCTGTCAGTTCTCAAATTTTGCTTATGATAATCTTCCTGATTTGATTGGTTTTTATCTTTTCTACTAATTCAAACATTACCAATTGTTTTTCAAACTCTTATTGAGAATTCTTTTTACTTTTAATCATGTAAGACTTCACACTGTTAACTAAATATTTACTGTGTCACTATTACATCCTTTTAAACTGTATAATTCAGAAAGGAAATAATTTTTTTGCATTGTTTTTGCATTCTCAAAGTGCAATGTTCATGCTATTTATTAATGCCTATTAGGTAAAAGAATAAATCAAAATGTTGGTTCTTGTTAGTATAAAATGTGTAAATGATTCTTGCAAATTTTTTCACATCTCAATTTTTTTTTTTTTTTGCTATTTCCCCCTTTACTTTTCATTTAAAAGCATGGCAATGATTTGGTGAAAAGTCTTGTGTTCTAATCCTTACATAATGTAGGTACTTATACAACTTGTAGCCATGCCATACACACACACACACACACACACACACACACACACGAGATATATATATTTCATACATATAAGATATATATATATATCACTTGTGTATATTATATATGAGACATATATGTGTATATATACATACATATACATATATGATACATGTCTTAAAGATACAGAGTGCTATAAGAAATACAGGGTCATTATGCAGTGCATATTATTAAATATTCCTCAGAAAACAAAACTTAAATTATTTGGTGTAAGAAAGCACTTTAAGGCAGAAAATACAAGGAGGGATTTGTTTATGCTATCATTTGGGGCATAGATTTGAATTTAAAAGAGGTTGAAATAAGAGTTAAAGGATTGCACTATTTTGCTAACAAGCTAATTAAATTTGGAAAGTCTCTTGAAACAATGCCTAGATAAAGAAAGGGGTATCTGAAGAATAAATAAAATCACCAGTTTTTGAAGATGTTTAGAGGTCCTACAAAAGGACAGAGAGAAAAATGACTTAAAAACCTGTCATCCTCTCTCCCTGTCTCTTTCCCTGTGTGTGGGTGTAAGTGTTGGCAGGTTTATTCCTTGTAAATTGACTTATATTCTGAAATGCCATTTCTGGACATTTATTTAATAATTTATATGTGCTTTTAATATTCTTTTTTATAAACTTTAGTTGTTGGCTGGTAGAGGTACCCAGGGTATAATTTCTACCATCTAGTTGTTGAGTGCTTCTGTCATAAATCAATATAACTTGAACTTCTTGGCTGGAACTAGAGAACTGACCAAGTGATTGCCAAGAATACAGCTTGATAAACTGTTTTCTTAAATCTTCTGAGGACAGAACACTTTGACCCATAGCAGAAAAATTATCACTGAGAACACTAGACGTGTTCCAGAAGAAATCTCAGAAGCCTGATTTTGAAATTCATTTGATGGAGGGAAAAAGAGAATGGAGACTTGAATGTCAAATTCAGGTCTTTCTGTCTCTGAAGGATATTTTTTTTAACATTATGTTCTATCACCTCCAGAATCTTAGAGAAGTTTTTTTTGTTTGCTTGTTTTGTTTTGTTTGGGGGTAGTCTTTGTGTGTGTGTGGTGTTTTTATTTTTTATTATTTATTTTTTAAACATTTGTTAGTCTGATTTTTTACTTTATAATGAGAAAAGCAATGGCATTTAACTTTCAGAGATGATCCAGTGGTTCAATGAGCTCATACAAGTAAAAAGCTTAGGAGAGAGGCTGACGTAATCACAGGCATAAAAACAACAGAATTTTATTTACATTCAATGCTTCTGAATCCACAATGCTGGAAAAACTGATGTAAGCTGCCTTTTTATTATCTATCCTTCCTTCCACCACTCTAGAATTGTTTGCTATGCAGCTAATAGGGATGGAATTAACTATTTGAGTGTCTCCCAAGATCAATAAAGAATAGATTAGGGTTTCCCAGTCTAGAAGAAAGGATGCCACTAAACTATGTTTTTTTAACTCCAAACATGCCCCCCACCTTTCTCTTTTCCACCTTGCGTTCTCTTAGGTTCCAACGAGGAAGTAATCTTAGAGGGAGGTGGAAGACAGGTGTATGAACAAAGACCTTTTCCTTTTTTGTTTCTTTCTTTTTGTTTGTTTGTTTACTACTTTTGGCCACATAACCTCACAAAGCCCTTTATCTCAGTAGCAGCAACTGATTCTACTAGCGTTTGTTTCTTGTCTTCAGCTATTTCTAACCCTCACAGAGCTGTCCTCGTTGTACCCCTCACTGCTTGTAGCACCTGGCTTCCTCATACCAGGGGGGCGCCTTCTCCAACATTATGTTCTCATAGCCTTAATAAGCAGCTCTCCTTGAGAAAAAAAATACTTCAAAGTCCTTTGTTTGAAAAAAGGTAGGAAAAATACTTCAGGACAAAGAGTGTAAATTTAAGGTTTAAAAAGTTTACACTTTTTAAAGATCATTTATTAGAATCAGAAAGTTCATAGAAAAAGAATGAAGAAAAAAAAGAAAATAAAAGAACCAAGACATTCTTTGTTCTCTCAGCTTTAAGGTTGATAACTGCTTCCAGCATTTCCTACCTTTTCCTTACCTCACCGCTTGTTGCATTTTCAGTCTTGAAAGATGTATACTCAATGTTATTAAAATAACTATTGCAATTTCTGTTGTCCTGATTCAATACGAGTGAATGAGAAGTTGATACTTAAAGTTGATACCAGAAAAGGAGTGGGATGCTAGTTTTTGGTCTGGGGAATTGGTTGATCATGTCTTTAACCATGAGTACAGTACTGAAATATCTGTTAATGGTCAATAGGACAGTAGTAATCGATAGCATGCAGTGGTTTTCCAATTAATCAAGCAATCAACCCTGTTTAGTTGCAACCCTGCTTCAGAAGCCAAATTGTAACTGTCATTGATTCTTTGATCATACAGTGATTACAAGACTGTAATATAGAATAATTGTTTTGATTGAACTTGAAGGTTTACATATAAATGAAACAAACAAACATACAATACACAGCAGCTCCCAGCTGTTAGATCAAATCATTGAAAGAAAATCAGAAGGCTTCAAAGGCCATTTGGGTGGGTGGATTAAACTGAGAAATGTGAAAACCTGCATTTTGGTAAGCCTCTCCCATCAGAAGTCTTCCTTCCTCTCTCTGAGGAGACTAGTGTTATCTTGCTTGAAGATCCCATAATAATTCCCCTCATGGTCTTGCCCAGCAAAGCTCGTCCATTTCCCTCAGGACTCAGCAACCTGCTCCCTCATTTTCTTCTGACCCATAATTAGAGTCTGAGTTCTTCTAGAATTCAGCATGCTTTAGAAGAATACATACAAAATCCAGTATAGGAGAAAATGACTTATACTTCAAAATAATTGCAAGATTTTGTTAATTGCAAGATTTTGTTCATTGATATCAGCCAGGTAGTATTTGAGGTAGTGGATAAAGAAATTAACAACAGATGACAAAATATAATAGTAAGTTGGGCTGAATTTATTGATATGGGTACATCTGACAAGAAACATGTATTTAATAGGTTTGACTCCACATGAGAAAGTAGCACTGAGTTTATTTGGTAGGTTGACTGAATGTGTATTTAAACAGTGGCCTACATTGAAAGAGGATGAATGCCATAACTTACTTATCATAACATTGAAGAAAGAATACAAAGGTTTAGAGTGATGAGAATGTTGGAGCAGATTTAGCATGTGTAAACTGCCTCTGTACTGTTTTCCACCTCACTCCCACCTAAAGGACTCAGAGGATACTTTCTTCATGAGGGCATTGAGAAATACTAAATTGGGGGTGAGGGTAACAGACATTTCTAGTACCATGTGATATGTTTTGTGATCTACCCACAGCAGATCAGACATGGTGGGAGGAGATGGCACCATTGAGATAAGCTTCCTGATATCACCATATCAAATGGGGAAATTCCAGAATAAGAGAAGCCAAAAAGATAACTGTCAAGGCTAAGATGATGTACCAAATAAATAGCAGGAATGAATTACTAATCAGGATTTTTTACTTGAAAACATCTATGCTGTTAGTCAATTGATCATGCTGTTCCTCCTAAAATTTTACTCAATATATACAACCACAAAAGCAACATATTTAATGTCTATGGTTAGAAACATGACTTGAATTTTCATTATAAAGAGTCATGGCCTCTCACCCAGTTCCCAAAACAGGGCTTCTTCCCATGTCTGGAACAGCTTGATTGACAGGGATGGTGAGTTTTTTTGAGTAAAGACTGGCCACACTGTGTCAGGTATACACCATATCTTTTCCTCAATACCTTCTTCCAAGGAACCTACAGTCACTTACTAAAGTGACCATACATGGGTAAAAAACAGATCAATTTCTGAAAAATTACTCATGGGCTATCAAATGATGCTAATTTCTTATAACTCAAAATGCATGGTGATCTACCAAAGTAGGTTATGGTGGTCAGGTGATATATGAACATATGAATTTTTGAATTTTTAAGACTCAGTTGTTCTTTTAACCCACTTTGTAATTCTTTCCCTTATTCCTGAAAGTATATTTAGAATAAGAATTAATTGGCTATTGACAACATCCTTGCATTAGATTTCTGGCCATTAAAGTGAAGATATTATGGATGGAAGACACAAGTGAAAGTTTGGGAAATTTTATCCCTTCCAAAATGGCATACATAATACAGCACATAGTAATTACTGTTTTTCTTTCATTCAAAATGCTCTGCAAAATGTGAAAGACATTGAAGAAATCAGTTACACTTTTTTTCCCTCAATCTATAATGGAATTCTACAGAACTTAATATTTGTGTTTTCTCTAAAATGATGAGGATGTGCACAAAATAATTGTGTGAAGAGAGAGGATATTCAGAATAAGCATGAAAGATTGAAAAATGTGCATGTAACCCAGCATGGTGGGCTGTAGGGTCCTTATGAGGACTCAGATCCCTGGAGAAATAGACCGGAAACAGATTATCTGAGTTTATTATGCATTATGCTAAGGAGTAGGGACTTTTTTAGTATATGTGCTGCCAAAGTGAGCACAGGGGTAGAGACTTTTTGATGATGAGTCTTTAAATGTTTTTAATCCATGGGGTTAATGATCTGATTTGCTCAAAGATATAAGTAGTTATCTTAAATGTTAATAATAATGATAGTAATAGAATACACATGCTCTGGGCCCTTGCTGTGATTGGAGAATGTGGAGCAAAGATATTGGAAATCGGCTTCTCTACTAACTCTCATTTCAGCCTGAGTTAGATTAGAGTTCCATTTTGTTTGGCTAATAAGAGTTTAAGGAGCTCTGTTGGGACCACCACCATACTAGATCTAATATAAATAAAGGAGTTGCCTACAGTAATAGATCTTTCTAACATACCAGTTAGTATTGGTGATACTAAGCACACTTTATTTATTTATTTATGTATTTATTTTTTATGTGGGTGGTTCCCTGGCTGGGAATCGAACCTAGGCCGCAGTGTTGACAGTGCTGAAGCCTAGCCACTACACCACCAGGGAACTCCCTACTAAGCACACTTTAGATCTGTCACAACCAGCTGTGCAATTTAAGCTTTTGGCTGTTAATCTCAATTGCAGCAGCATACGATTTTCAAACCCAATGATCACTAATGACAAAAATATTCACTAGCATTTAAGCATTTTTCTCTTTAGATTTTATTAATTTATAAAGAAAAACAAGTTGAACTTACTGTTAGTAATTAAATGGAGGAATATTGAAGACATGATACACAAAAACTATAAAAGAACATCTGTATTGTGTTAAAGACTGAAATAGTCCTTCAAAATGCTCATTAAACAAGAAAAAGCTGTATGCCTAGAATATATTAATTTATAACTTTTAGACTCTGTTAATGTGTTTTGATAATAACTTTGTGTATGTGTTCTTAGAAACTTACCATGAGGAATTACTTCCTGTTGGCACCAATATGCTTTTACTCAGCCTACCCTGCCCCCTATTTTTTTAGCTGTGTGGTATTGGGAAAATACTAAACCTTGAGCATTTTTGCTGTCACACTAATAAGTCCTATACTAATGATCAATTCAGTATGAATCAAACCCTGCATTTTTGGAGTTAGGTTTTTTGTGTATTGTAGAATGTTTTTGGTTATAGTAGTTAGTATATCATAGTAAAAACTTGCTACTCAAAGTACTTGTATGATTTATGTACCAGTAGAATTGACACAAAGCAGGACCTTGTTAGAAATGACAGAAATATTCCAAAGTTGACCAAATTACTACCTGCATTTAACAAATCTTCAGGGGATTCATAGGCATATGAAAAATTGATAAGTATTAAACAAAATTAGTTCTATGGTTTAAGCCTAGTTATATTATTTTTGTTAGGTGGTACTGGTATGTCTTTCAATATTTTTATGTGAAGTATTCTGACTCGAATTAATTTTTGATAACCATGTCTTTATATATTCCACATTTTAAAAATGTTAATTAATAACACTGTTTCACATTTTGCTTAATAACTGAGGATAAGACTGTTTCTCTCCTCAACCCTTGGCAACCACTGAGCTTTTTACTGTCTCCATAATATTGCCTTTTCACGAATGTCACGTGGTTGGAATCACACAGTAGATGGATAGCCTTTCTGACGAACTTCTTTCAGCATTACACCTTTTATATTTTCCCGTGTGTTTTCATGGCTTGGTAGTTCATTTCTTTTAGCACTAAAAATATTCCATTTTCTGGATATATCACAATTTATTTATCTATTATCCTACCAAAGAATATATTGGTTGCTTTCAAGTGTTGCCGATTATGACTAAAGCTACTATAAATATCCATGGGCAAGTTTATACGTGGACATAAGTTTTTAATTCATTTGCTGAATCATATGGTAAGAGTAATTTAGTTTTGTAAGAAACCTCCAAATTGTCTTCAAACTGCATTTCCACCAGCAATGAATGAGAGTTCTTATTGCTCCACATTCTCGCCAGCATTGCCGGTTTTCTGTGTTCTGAATTGACCTTAACAATAGGTGTATAGTAGGATATTGTTTTAATGTGCATTTTTCTAATGGCATATAATGTGAATCATTTTTATGTGTTACTGACATCTGCATATTTTCTTTGGTGAAGGATCTAAGTCTTTGGCTTGTTTTTTCTTTTTAATCAGATTTTTTAAATGGATTCATTTTAAGAGCTTTTTGTGTATTTGGGATAACAGTCCTTTATCAGTTGTGTCTTTTGTAAATATTTTCTCCCAAGCTGTTACTTGTGTTCTCATTCTTCTGATCATGAATATAATTTTAGAATTTATTCTGCAATTAATTCACCAACTTGTCAAACATTCATTATATACCTTTGGCAACAATAAAACTTAATTCCTAATCTGTCCCACACTTAAGTCTAATGGAGGAGACAGATTTATTTTTAAAAATCGGCTCTAAGTAGAAGAGATGTCCTGAAGGGCAGGCTGCTTCTGTAATAAGTGCGGGGATCTGTTAAGGCTACTTGGTGGATGGAGCTGGAGACAGCCGAGATTTCTCTACTCTGACTCTCTTCACTATTGAATTAGCTTCGACTATTTTTAAAATAGGTATTTGTTCTTTTTTCTTTCTTCCTCTTTTCTTTCTGTGTTTAAAATCATTGGATGGTTCTTAAAATGTTATTTCAATCCTTAAATATTATGTGTTATTTTATCAAATCGACATTTCCACTGACACTAATAAACCATTAAAAATGTAGTGTAACTAACTACGCCTCTGGAGCCAGGAATTTGGAATATGGATTCTAAAAATAGAATGCCCTCTAAAACTAGCTAAAAGTCATGAAGCTCTATAGGAAGATCTATTTTTTTCAGGGCACGTCCCTTTAAACATTCTGCCTGTCAAACAAGAAATTTGGAAATCTGTGACAGCATGGGGGCCTAGTGGCAGAGAGAACACTGATTCAGTCCTTGAATTTTCCGTGATGACTTCTCACCTGCACTGAGCAGCTGTTTATTGCTTGGTTCACTGGAGCATATGATGCTGAACCAAGCCACCGGTCAATAAAGTCATTTACAATGATCAGCCCTCTGAATGGAGAAGGTGATGATTCATCCAAAACTCCTTTAGGCAACACAACTAGCAGGAGAGTTCTGCCCTTTAGGTGGTAACATGTAATTAAAGGAATCAGCAGCCTCACATCTCCCTAATTAATTTTACTACCTTTTGAAGAAAACATGGCATAAACTTTTAAATGCTTCCCTCCTTTATCAGGGATGTTAGTGGTTAAATAGCAAACTATACAGAAAGCGTTTAAACCTTGACCTTGTAAGTATTTAGACAGTGATTTCTTGGTCTTTATATTATCTTGATTTTTATATTGAACCCAATATTAGCTTTACTATCCTTCACATGTCTACATGATGTTTCCTGTGAGATTGTACCAAGATATCTGATATGTTTCTAAGCATTATAAAAATGGAATTATTAATACTTTAATGAAATCATAACTCTTTTCAGTGCGTATTAGCTGGCATGCATCACGTGCCTTACTCGTAGTACTTCATTTCACCTTCACAAGAAGCAGTGACAGCAGAGGATTATTTAGTAACGCTCATGGAAGTTGGGCTGATAGTAAGGTTAAATAATGTCCTCAAAGTTATAGAGCTCACAGGAACATCAATTAAAAATAACTTGAATATAGGTTTTTCAGAGTTAAAGTCCATGTTTCTGATTAACCACATTGTGAGCAAATCATGACTTATTAACACTGGGAGAAGGAGTGTTACCAAATGATGAGCTGACATCTAACACATAAATTCTTAATTCTGAATAGAGAGCAATATAACCAGAATTACATGGCTTTTCTGTGTGGAAATCCTACGCATTAATACAATCCTGATGTCTTTCTTATTTTATATTGCCAAATAATTTTGCATATTAGGAACAATTGCGAATGACTTCTGAGAGAGGAAGGTGGACCTTTGGGTCCTTTGTGGGAATTACTCTGATCTGCCCATAAACGAGCTTTCTAGCTTCATAGAGATTCATCAACTCAAGTATTTGTTCAGTGCCTACATGGACAAGGCATAAATGAAGTTGGTGTTGTGTAAAAGTCAAGATGTTTTATGAAATGGATCTTTTTTTGCAGTTCATAAATATTTTCTGCAGCATGATATAAGCACTTGCAAATGTAAATAACACAGCCCTAATGAAATTAGTGTTCTAGACAGCAAAGTACAACTCAGATTAAGGCGTGACACATATTAAGTAAATTGAGTTTAGAGAGGAGAAGGATCACTCAGGGCTAATGTTGTCCAATAAGGCTATAGCAGGCAGAACAGATGGACTATATATAAAATAGGTGTCAACTAATGTTTCTTGTTCCCCATCAAAGTTAATTTTATTTGAAATCAGCCCACTTTCCACGGTTTCAAGCATGAAATACCCAATGTCTTCTCTAGACTAAGTTTTATGAATTCCTGGAAAAGCATCAGGCCACATATAGGCCTTCTCAGTTTATAAAAAATCTCTCTGGCTCTCAATTTTATTTTTCTTCTGAATTTCATGGATCGGGACCTAATATTTATCTCTTTTTGAGAAACACACAGTCCCAAACAGATTTCATGCATATGATAAAAATGCCACAGCATTCTCTTATGTCATTCAGGGTGACCAAGCGTGTTTAATCCAAACTTGAGGAGATACAGGAGAAGGGACAAAACATTGTAGCCACACTCTAAACTAAGCATTGAATCATAGACACTCCTATTTCTGATGTTTTCACTAAACCACCAAAGATTTCATTCTGACCCCTTCATTACATGTAGTTCCTTGGTTTATGGCAGATCAAGGGCTGTTCTTATCTCTTTCCCTATAAATTCTCTATCTTACTCTTTACTCCCTGACTTACTTAGAAGAACGTCATATTCTTTTTGTTTTGTAGTCTGGAGCTATTCATCACTTCCTGATTCCTTTCAGGCTTCAGGTTAACCTGCAAAGTCTTCAGAAGGCCAAAAGAGCCTATTCTAGAACAACATGCACTCTCCTTAGAAGGCATTTGTGTTTTATGTATGTATGTATGTTTATCTATCATCTATCTATCATCCATCTATCAATCATTTATCATCTAAATTTTTCCTCTGTTTACCTTCAGAGGAAAATTGTTAAATGTTCAATCAAGTGGTCATTCTTCTGTTTCTCTGAATATTTCAAGTTATTGGGAACTTGATTATTTTATTATTATAAAATTAATTATATCAAGTCTATGTCTCTATAGTTTTTATCCCTTGGCCTTAAGAGTGTTCTCTGGGTCTGTACAGCAAAGATCTAATGCTTCGTATGTGATTTCCTCATTCCTTTGAGCTATTTTTATAGAAACCTTCACTACCTGGTCACTCTCCTTTAAACCTTTTCTCTATGGTGTTATGAAAATATGGTGACCATAACTGAATACAATCATTCACATTTGGTCTTATCAGTGACAGATAAATCATGCAGCATCTCTTTAATTTGAAATACAACACTTACGTTAATGAAGACACGTACTGATTATTTTTCGTAGCTAAATTTATTGACACTGAAAACCTCTGGGTTTTCTTCACATACGTTTTTGCTAATAGACAACTCCCTTACTATGTTTTTACATAATCTTTAGGATATACAATTTTTATTCTTGCTTTCTTTACTCTCATATTTTGCTCTCCATTCTCTTAATTTGATTAATTGTTTAGCTGACATTGTTTTGGATTCCTTCACTTTCAAATCTCAGTCGATATTATTTTTTTATACTCTATAAAATATTTTCACTATAGGTGAAGCAAGAAAAAAACAGTATTTCTTGTGAAACTGATAATAACCATTTTTTATTTTGTGCCTATTATTACTATCACAAATATGAACATTCATGAAAGTAGTTTCCTGAACTCTTCTCTTTTATCTTTCTCATATTTTAATTTCCAAGTTCTAGTGAATATTCTTTTTCTCTAAGGGTTCAAAGAAATATGCTGATTTTTCTTTAAAAATTGGTTTTCCAGTTCAGAGATTTATGATAATCTCTCTTTGAATTGTGAAGTAGTATCTCTTCCTGATATTCCCAAACCAGAATAATTACTAGAAAATGTCACCAATTGCCTGAAATTACATTTAATAGAAAAAATATTCAGCTATATTACAGCATTTTGTTTTAGAAAATATACTAAAAAGAATGCAAATATCCATTAATTGTTTTTATTATTCAAAAAACACTCAGCATTAAATTTTAGACTCTAAATTAGTTACCAAAGCACAAACTGGAATTAAGTGTGGCAAATGTTTTTAAGGAGGCAAATTTCTAGTGGAAGACAAATATATGTAAATATATGATGACTGGAGTACTGAGTAATGAATCTTAGGCTGGAATTATGTAAAAAATAATAATGGAGCATATAGCAATGAGCACAAGGATAAAACAGAAAAAAATAGGAATGGGTCTGTTCGGAAATTCTTTTTTATGTCACAGTCTTCAATAAAATGGAGGAGGGACCATTTGGTAGGGAATGGAGTACCTAGAATTTGAGCTTTTCAAAGTGATTGCTCTCTGCGACAGTTAGGTCTTGCACAGACTGTACTGTAATGGTACTTGTAACACATCTTGGCCCTTAAGCAAACACTGTCTAATTAAATGTAAGATGTTTTAGGTCTTCTGCACACTTTGGTGGGTGGTTATACATATTGAGTCTGCAGTCTGCAAGGGCATTATGAAGTGAGTTTAATTGCTCCTAAGTACTTTTATGGTTCCCCCATAGTAAATGAGAGCAGCACATTTTCCTTTGAGATGTAATAGTCTGTTAATGATAGTGGAGAATGACTAACCATGGGAAATGCACTTAGAAAATCATAAGGAATTAGTGACTAGTTATAATATGGGATGATAAGGTAAAGGAAACAAAAGAGGCAAGCTGATTTCCTATTTTCTGGCTTTGGATATTGGATAAATGATAGTACCATACATAGAAGTTACATTTGATGAAAGGAAGAAGAATTTTAAAAACCATGGAGATGATGGTGTTGGTGTGGAGTATTATGAATCTGAGATATATGGGGGAATCTAAATATAAATTCAATAGATCTGTGGAGATTTAGCTTGAAACCTTGGAAGAGGTTTGGAAGTAACCACCCTATATAAATAATAGGTGGCATTATGTGGTTGAGTGAAATTAGCTGAAGACAGAACCACAGGCAACACTACAAAGGACAATCAGACTGTTTAAGAAGAATAAACTAAGTGTAGATGGAGAATGTTAGAAAAGCAAAAGGATATTTAGAGTAATAAGTACCTGGAGTTGAGAAACTGGAGAATTTGAAAGACTGTTCCAGTTATTTCATTGCTTCATAACAAATCAGTTCAAAATGAGAGGGATTAGCATAGCACCCATCATCCCCATTATTTTTTAAGGTTTCTGTGTGTCATAAATTGGGAGACTTGGCTTCTATCCACATGTCTGATGCGGTCGGAGTCTGATGATGGCTGAAGCCACAGCATCAGGGAAATGCTCTTGCATCTCTCCCCTCATTTAGTCGCAAGGCTTCTCCATAGAATTTCTTCAAATGAACACTGTGGGCTTCCTGACTACAAGGCAGCTTCAGAACAGTGGGACTGCTTACATGGTGGCACAGAGTTCCAGTGCAAGTGTCCCAGCTGATAAGTTTTACATGCTACCTTTTAATAACAGAACCTATTGGTTGTGGGCCCATCCAAGTTAAAGTGAAGATTAGATTCTATCTCTTGATGGTAAAAATAGCATGGTTCTAAAAAAGCCCCTATGGAATGGCAGAAACTGTTTTCATCTTTTGAAAAATCAATATGCAACATGATGAAAGCTCAAAATATCCTATGTGACGGAGATACAAAGTATGGCAACGGCTAACATATGCCCATTAGGTTTATTCCTGCAAATAGCCATGATACAGCCAAGACAAAGGCAAAAGCAGTGTTTCAATGACTTAAGAATTAAATGAGAGTTGGGAAATAGAGAGTATGTAACAATTTCATTTATGAATATTGAGGAAAAATTATGATAGGGCAGACTATTTAGAAGATTAAGCTTTTCAAAGATTGGCTTTTTAATATGAGAAGGACAGACTTGAACTTATTGATATACTGAAGGTAATTATGTGGAACCTGGGTTGGCAAGTTATGGCCCTATGGTCTAGTATGGCCCACCACCTGTATTTGTAAATAAAGTTTTATTGAAGCAAAGTCATACATTTGAGGCTCAACAATAGAGTTGAATACTTCCGATAGAGATTATCTGGCCCATATACCCAAATTATTTATTATTTAATGCTTGACACACAATCTAAACCCTGATCTAGGAGAGAAAATGATAGAAAATACGTCAGAACAAAAGTGAGGGCTACATGGTGGAGTAAGTTTCTGAAGAGATGAAATCTGTAAGTTTTACATATTTGTCCAAATTGTACTAGGATAATAACCAGTAGATAGTAGGCACTGAAAAATATTTGTTGAATGGTTATATGAGTAAAAACTCAGTCATTCTTTAGAAGTGGAAGACCATAGAATAAATACTGATCCAGAATTGTTTTCCAGTGAAATGTAGTATGGAGGAAGATAATGGTGTAGAAATAAGAGAGTCACTATGTTATAATTCCTATTTCCCCTTTAATGTAGTCAAAGTAATTTTATCATTTTAAGTGTGAAAGGAGACTGTAACTTAGTCTTAGGAGATATGCAAATTGATGACAACAATGAAATTCAAGAGTTTTTTTGAAAAATACGAGAGTAAACTTTATTCCCTTACTAGAATTACTACCTGCAATGAGTAGCCCGCTGTTATCTGGGACATTTAATCTGTAATATTTCTACTTATGAACCTGATTGACATGGTTCAAATGAGCCAAGATACTCCATCTGTAATATAGAATGTGTTCATCTTCACAGTATACTCTCAGCATTAAATTATACAATTCTATAATATGTCCAATAAAATTAGCCATTGTTTCAGTTTTTGTTGTTTGTTTTGGAAGTACTGGATATGGAAGGTAGGGTAGTATGACAGTGGAGGATTTTGACAGCAAGAAAGTTGTCAACAAGAATGAAAAGAGGGAGATGCTGGTGATATTCCAAATAAATAATGGTATGACACCTTGTTTAGTATGGAAGAGAGGGTAAGAAGTGGAGAAAAATATAATTCTTAGATTGAGAAGATCATGAGAGAACCAAGGTTTGAAAATAACAATATGTTAAGGAATATGGATTCAGTTGAAACCCCTGCACAAGAAATCATTAGATATTTATTGGCAATGATGATTCTGTTCAAAATAAGCACGTCACAGTCATGTTGAAGGTCAGAAAGAAGTGACATTAAGTAAAAAGAAATAACTTTGCAAATATCCCTCCATACATACTAGGTGTAGTACAATTTTACTCCTATATTTTATTACTATAAACATGAAAAGAAATTATTTTCTCCCCATATTACAACTGTGTCCAGCCATAATGCAAGATATCATTAGAATGGCTATCAAACTCAGTGTAGCACCCATGGAAAGAAGGGATTGAAGTGTGTGGGCACCTTGTTTCTGTCACAAAGATGTAAGAATACTAATGACATTCCATGCCAAAGAATACTAAACATCCTGCAGTTCCTGTGTTGGTACTATACAATTAAGAATTATCCTGACAATAGCAATCTTGTTAAGAAAGATTGTTTAGCAACTATAATGAGAGACGTTAACATGATACAAGGCTTTCTTTTAAATGAAAAGAAGCTATGCCTAGATAAACTTTGAAGAGTATTTTCAAAATCACCATGTAAACTGGAATAGTTTTATAGAATAAAGATGGTTGTTTTGTAAATTCCTGCAAATACAATACACATTTTAAAAATAATAGAGTATATTAACAAATGAAATTTTCCTCTAGGAAAATTGAAAGAAAATCTTGATGGACAGAAAAATCCTAAAATAATACTACGGCAAAGGCTTCTTTTTGAGAAAATGAAATTTTACATTAACTAAATTCCTGTGCAGAAAATTGCAATTATCTCACATAAATATATTTTCTCCATTAATTCTGTATCTCTTTTCTCTGTGTGTGTTTTTTCAAACCCTGACAACATTTGAGATGATCATTGTTCTTCTTTCATTTCAGTATTGATAAACGCTGAATATAAAATTACAGTCAGAGGAGAAAAAAGTAAATACATTGTGTTTGGAGAGGTTTTTCATTTTTCTGTCTTTGTTTTCTTTTTTTGGGGTGTGTGTGGGTGGTGTGTATAGGTGTTAGTGTGGTTGTACGAGTATTTTTTTTTCATATTTGGCTATCAAATCTTTGACAAACTTTCTCTTGTCTGATGTTGCCTTATAACTTAGTAGGCTCTTTTGAAGAAATCCCCTTTAGCTCCACTTATTTACTTAAACATTTTTTTGCCCATTAAGAAACAACTGAGTAAAGTTAATAAATTAAAACAACTGGAAGTTTGGAGATTTGTCTAAGATATCATCTTTGCCTAGTACAATGTAGTCAGCTTGGTGCAGTGGCTAAGGCTTTGGCGCTGTCAACACTGCAGCCTGGGTTTGATTCCCAGCCAGGGAACTACCCACATAAATAAAAGAAAAAAGAAAAGATACAACATAGCTGTATGCTAGGAGTGAGATTCTGAGGAAGAAATAGTATGTGAGTGGTCTGTTCCTGTGATGCTAAAGCAGAGGCCCTCCAGGTTAGAGACGAAGATGTGCATTAGATAGAGCTGGCAAACCAATCAGGGCAAGTGTCTCAGTCTTTCTCTTTTGATTAACAGTGAGTGGAAACAACACCAGGGTTCATGGCATAAAATGTAGAAGGACAATTACAACCTTAACCTGAAGTAATTAGACCAATTTCTTCGCTGGCAGAATAGGAGATAGGGGATAGGGAGGCACTTAAAGACTTTCTCTTCAAAGAAGTAAAAACACAGCAGATCTGACACCTCTCTAAAAATCAAAGGCTGCTTAAGCACCCAAGATTACCACTGAGCAAGCTTTTTTCTTACCCAAATCTATTAAATGAACCAAAATGGAAGATTTATCTTTAAAGATTAAAAAAGAAAAAAAAAAACAGGATTCCATTAAGAATACTTTTAGATATTACTTTATCTCTTCATTAAAGTTTCACGTAAGAATGATAAATAATTTGTTGCTGGTGTTTCTTTTGTTCTTCTATTTATTCCTTCAGCACGAATGTATTGAGCCACTTATTAGTTTCAATTGTTGCTATAACGAACTACCAAACAATGTGGATCTTAAAGGAGCACAAATGCATTACTTTACAATTTCAACGTAGGTCTCACATGATTAAAATGAAGATGAGAGCAGGGTGTATTTCTTTGGGGAGGCTCTGGGGGAGAGTTGGTTTTGTAGCTTATTTAGGTTTTTGGCAGGATTCGGTTCCTTGTGGCTATAGGACTGGACCTCTAGTTCTTTTCTGTCTGTCAGTGTAGATTCTACTGTATAGGTTACCCTGTAGAATATGTACTATCTTCTAGAGCTTGCTCGCATGCCTCCTCACATTGTCGCCTTCAAAGCCAACAAGGGCAGGTATGGTCTTTGCACCCTGTGAATCTCTCTTCTTCCTTCTATTGTCACAAAATACTGGGAAAGCGGTGACTCTGCTCTTCCTCTTGAAATTCTGTCTTAATCTTGAACTTTTGAAGTGGCCAGGAATTTAAATTGAGCCAACCATGATAATCAGGGATAATCTCCTTTTCATGTCTTATAAATTGTTTTTCTCCATTTGCAAATTATCTTTTACCACTTAAGGTAATTATTCAGATTCCAGACAGATGTGGATGTGTTTGGGAGACCGCCGTTCTGTCTAATGTTAGTCCCTGCACTATGCCAGGGGCTTTACTATAAGTTATCAGAAATATCACATGTACTGACAATTAAGACTGCCCCTGGGATCATAATTAGGTATGGTGGGCAGATAATTAATAATCAGTCCTATAAATATCAAATGACACCAGTGATGTGTCAGACTGAATAGGCTACAATATATTTTTGCTCTAATAAACTACCCCAAACATTAAGGGCTTAAAATGACAAGTTTATCTCTTATTTCTGTTCTATGCTGTGATTGGCTAAGGGATGCCCCACGTAATTCTCATGCTGAAATCCATGCGAAGTGGCAAACACCATCTGAGCATGTTGGGAAAGTGAGAGCAGAGAATAGCACATTGGGTCTGGAAGTATCTACCTGCAGGGATACCTGTCATGCCTACTCACCCTTCACTGGTTAGCGAGTCACATGCCTACACCTAACTTCAACTCAACAAGGAAAACACAATCCTGTGTGCCTGGGAAGACAACCAGCAGTTCTTGGAGGTGAACGTGAGTTATGACTGAATAGATGTAAATAAAGGTTGAAGAGGAAAATTTCACGTTGCTAGGAGAGGATTTTTCTGGAAAGCTTACCTAATTTGAAATGTCAGAGAAACTTCCCCAGTTAGTGATTTTTTTTTGAGTGAGGTCCAAAGGATGACTAGGAACCTAAGATGTGAAAGCTTGACAGGGAGCGGCAGATGCTGCTGAGCAGAAAGGCCAAGTTCAGAGTTTTAGTGGGTGGCAGGAGGCATCTTGAAAGTTATCGTAGCTGTTGTACGTGCAGGCATATAAAACCTGGTGTTTTATGATAAAGATATGTATTTTTAAGAAATACTACAAGTAAGATTTTGTATTCATTTGTGTTAACATGTTAATCTAGTTAAAGAAACCTAACCATAAATAAGTCCTAATTAAATTCATTCAATTACTGCTCTCCTGATATTTTGATTAACAATTTGAGGCATTTTTAACAGATTCTAAAGAAAACTTTAAGTCAATATTTTCTGAAGTCTCATTAGTGAATCATCTGTATCAAAATCACCTGGGTGCCCATTAAAATATATAACCCCAGCCAATCAATACTTACACTGGATTAAGATATCATATTTTCAGGAAGCTTTCCAAGAGATGTGTTTTACTCTAAGTTTTTAGAAATGTTAGTATATCTATCTTAAGGCAAATTTCTGAAATCCACAAATTATTTTCATGATTGCTTTTGGGGTAATAAACAGTTTTTTCATCTTGAATATAAACATGTAGTAACTATTGTTTTATAATATTACAAAGTAACTAAACATCTAAACTTTTAAAAAATATTTATGTTGATGATGGTCTAAAGAAGATTAATATGATCACATTCCAAAACATCTGGAAGACCTACTCAGTCCTAGAACTACCATGCAAATTAAGTGTTTGTCATGGACTGAATGTGTTTTCACAAAATCCGGCTGTTGAAATCTAAGCCTAGTGTGATGGTAATTAGGAGGTGAGATCTTTGGGAGATAATTAGGTCCTGAGGGTAGGACCCTCACAAATGAGATTAGCATAAGAAGAGGCCAAAGAGCTAGCCAGGTAGCACTTTTACGCCCAGGTGAAAATGCAAAGGCACGTAGGCAGTCTGCAAGCTGGAGAACCCGCTCCAGATCCCCTGATGTCAGGCTTCCAGCCTCCAGATGCATGAGAAATAAATGTCTGCTTGTAAGTCATTCAGTCTGTGGTACTACTATTCACAGTAGCCCAACTGACTATGACAGTGTTCATTCTTATATGAGTATTCTCCACAGTACTGGCCACAAGAAGTGCTACTCTGATTGTGATAGATAAAGTAAGAGTAAATATCACTTTGATATATAAAAGATGCACTCTTGTAGAAAGACAAATGCTGTACTGTGGTTCTCAACCTTCCTAATACTGCGGCCCTTTAATACAGTCTCTCATGTTGTGGTGACCCCCATAAAATTATTTTCGTTGCTACTTCATAACTGTCATGTTGCTACTGTTATGGATCGTAACGTAAATATCTGATATGTGTTTTCCAATGGTCTTAGGTGACCCCTGTGAAAGGGTCATTCGACCCCCAAAGGGGTCGCGACCCACAGACTGATCTCACTTAT
Organism: Lyroderma lyra; assembly: GCA_004026885.1. Lineage (NCBI taxonomy): Eukaryota > Metazoa > Chordata > Mammalia > Chiroptera > Megadermatidae > Lyroderma > Lyroderma lyra. Next base: position 44,844 of record PVJL010005766.1, read on the forward strand.
ATTTGGAACCACTACTATGATCTCACTTATATTTGGAAGCTAAAGAACAAAATAAGTGAACAAACAAAACAGAAACACATACATAGTTGCAGAGAACTAACTGATGGTTGCCAGATGGGAGAGGGTTGATTGACTGGGGTTGGGTAAAAAAGCGAAGGGGGGAATTCCCTGGTGGTGTAGTGGCTAAGGCTTTGGCACTCTCAACACTGCGGTCTGGGTTTGATTCCCAGCCAGGGAACTACCCCCTCCCCACCAAAAAAATGAAGGGATTAAGAAGTACTAATTGATAGTTACAAAATATCATGGAGACGTAAATACAGAATAGGGACTATAGTCAATAATATGGTAATAACTATGTATAGTGCCAGGTGGGTACTAGACTAACTGGAGGGAATCACTTTGTCAGCTATATAAATGTCTAACCACTATACTGTGCACCTGAAACTAATAATAAATTATACTGAACATCATCTGTAACTGAAAAAAAAGATTCATTTTTGTAAAGTGAGGGGAAAAAACAAACAACAAACTGTGAATGAGGACTTCCCAGTGGTTTAAACAGTTGTAAGAGTAAAGACAATTGAGCCAGTACCCAACTTTAATTACATAAGCATGTTTTATACAGAAGTCCCTTATATTTAGATTTCCTCTAGATTTCACAAAAAGCAATTTGGTTTCCCCCAAACTTCACCATTCAATTACATTTATAGTTGTTTAAATTTATTTGTTTTATAATATTACAAAGGAACTTACTTTGTTGAGATTTTATACTACAGCATATGCAATAAGCATAATACGTTTATATATAGCTTTATCTTTGAACACTGTCAAGTTATATTTAAGTAAATAATTTAATTTTTGTATTTTTCTTTCTCTTTTAAAATGAGAGTGCTTGTTATAGTACAAAAGTGAGAGAAATGGGGTTCTAGGATACTATAGTCTACTTTTTGCCTGGCTGATTTCATCTCTATCTTAATATTTTATTATAAACTTTTCTTGCTGTGAGTTGCTTTCAAGGAACTCACAAGAACAGAATTAAACACTGAACTAAAATCACTGCTATTAGAGCAAACACCTCCGTTGTAATCTCATGCATCCTAGATTCAAAGCTGCTAAAGCATTGTCACTTTGCTCATGGAAATCTATCTTAAGACTTCCTTCCCTGAGCTCTTCCATGAAGGCTGAGGGTGGATGTTATCAACATACCCCAATACCCTCTTCTTCTCAGTTGAGTTTGGCCAATATGAAGCCCCATTATAAAAGCAGAGAGGGGGAAGATGGCGAATTCAATGTATTTATTTTTTGTTTTTCTACTTAAATGCCCACCTTGGGCTGGGAGTATCTCTTAAACAAAAGACCCTACCTCTCTCGAGATTGCCCCATCTCCAGAAAACTTACAGAGTTCCAGTAACAGATCCTCTTATCTCTTCATGTCCACGGGAGTCAACAACTCTGGAATTAATAGCCTTGCCTATTCTGCTATACTTTTCCATGACTTTATAAATAATACTTTATTAAACACAACTCAGATCATTCTAATGTTTCTTATTAGGGCTCTAAATAATACACTTTACAATGACAGATTCATCTTTTAAAACTATATTTCATTTCTAGCAAAGTATGTGGCACATACATATTCAATAGATATTTCATTGATGGATAACATTAGTATTAGCTAGAGGTATTAAACCAAAATTAAAATTCAGATCTAAAAAAAGGACAATTCTATTAGCTACAATATTACATTAAAAAATCTTTAACTTTCATTCGTGATTTTAGCTTTTAGTTACTTCTATTATTAAAATTGTATAGATCTCAATCCAAGCTGCCACATAATTTTAAAGCAGTAACTGTGTAGTTAAATCACTTTGCATAAATGTAAGGACTTTAGCTTTTTAAGTTGTGTATTCAATAGAACATTAGCATAAATCAGCAGTTTCTCAAATATGCCCAGTATTGCTTTTATTATTGTTGCAATAACATAGATGTTTACAGTTGCCTTTTGATTGCACATTACCATTAGCTGGTTCCTTCTGCTTAAACTTAATGATACTTCGGGTTCAGTCTTTAAACATGATGAGTGTAATAGTTCTCAAAATTGAACAAAGCATTTCGTATGAGAGAATCATAGTCTTCTTAATTTTGCATTGGTCGATTGACTCTAAAGGGCACTTTAAACAGAGGAAATGCCTGTGCATTTTAAAGATTGTAGATGCATTAGAAAATTTTCAGATCAAAGATGCTTTGAAAAAGCCATTGATATTTTACCTTCACCTCCTATACATGTGCTAAAAAAAATTGGGGGTGCTACTTTTCTTTGAATAAAAATTGTTCTCATATGATAAATATACTAAAGTATACTTATATATAATAAAACATAGCACTTCTAAACTATTTTTATGTGCCCACAGATATGATTAGACCTCTATAAGTCTCCATCCTCACTACTGTCTTAGAGTAAAGCATCTTTAGCTGTCTCCCGAATTACTGCCAACAGTCTATTTTACAACTATTCGTGTTTCATTGTCTCGCCCCACACTTTCTTCTGTATATGGTAGCTAAGATAATGCTTCAAAAGAACATGTTTAATTTTCTCATTTTCTTGCTTAAAATTCTTTAATGCTTCCTCATAGACTCAGGATAAAGTGCAAACTCCTTAATTTTAAATACAGAAGATCCTTTGTTATTTAGCTCATGCTTACCTTTATAACCCACTGTCTTCAATCTTTCTGAAGTGTATCTCTGAGTGTTCCACATGTATCAAAGTCCCTGCAGTTCTCTAAAAACAAAAGCTGGTAGATGTTTTTCTGTCATTACCTAGTAAGAAAATAAAAATTATAAGACACAGGGGCACCCAATCTTAAAAACTTCACATTTTACTAAGACAGTTAAAAAATTATTTATATATAATTATTTCCTATATATATAATTATTTCCTATATATAATTATTTCACATAATAAATTAACCCTAAAATGTTATACAAACTCAAAAATTTAAAAGCATTGAGATACAGTTAAGTTTATGAAATGTTTTATTTCCTTTATTTGTTAATTAACGTCCACAAACTTCAACATGATCTTAGAGTGGGCTGTGGATCTATATTTGAAAATCACTAAGTATTTTGTACAGTTTCTTTTGCCTGAATTATCATTTTTCTCAAATTACCACCATTGCATGCAGTATGTCTTTTCTTTCCATTATACCATTACATCTTAGTTACAATTTTACTTCTCTACGAAGCTTTTCCTAAACTCTACTAAGCTAAATGGTTTCTCACTCTTTATGTTTCACGACATTGCAGATCTGACATATTTCCTTGTGTTTTCCCATTTGTCCCTTTTCCCCAGTACAAGACCAGGCCTTGAATCTTCACCAAGGCAGGCTAACTGTTGCCTGTCTTGGCCAGGCCCAGGCGTAGTGTAGTCAAAAGTATAAATATTGTACAGATCAGTGACTCTATTACAATTTCAATTGGTAAATAAAGTTTAGGAGTAGTTGTGTAAAAGGCTGATTCATTGAACCTACTTCAGAATTCTCTAGGCATGAACAGAGATACTTGCTTGTTTTTTTCCTTCGTTGATTCTAATGGACAATCTTCAGTTAAGCTTTTATTGGTGTATTTGGAAAGAAAAATTTCTAACTGTGAGATAAACATTGTTATAAGAAACTGATAAATCGATAACTTATTTATGCTCACTGTCATAGAACTTGATTCTTATGCCTTTTAAATAATTAAAATATTTGGGTGTATATATTTATAACATACTCTGTCTGTAGCATTTGTCACTTTATGTAGAAAGTTTATCCTTAAAAGGTATCCTTGAATGTATTTTATAAACACACACACACATACACACACACACACACACACACAGTACAGTGTTTTCATTGAGAACCTTATCTGTAATATATGAAACCAGTCATTTAAAATCTTCTGTTAGAAATCAAGTCTATGGGTATAAATTCATAATCCTCAACAAAATCATTTTGAAGTATGGTGCTTTTATCTCATTTTAGAAAAGTTGGGTTTTTTGTTTGTCTCTCTTTGTTTTGTGTTCTTATCTTTAGTAAGAGTAATATCTTTCTTTTGATAGAAGGCATTTAAGGGATTACCAGAGACCCAGCCATTTATCAAAAACAAGCAAATAATATTAGAAAACCTAACAACCAAGGCCTAATACTTTCTTCCAAGGGTTTATCACTTTCAGGTTCCTAGTACTGGCTGAAGTGGGTATTCTACTTGCAGAAGGAAGAAAGGTTTACAACAAATAAAATGTTTTCTCAATATTCTTGGTTGAAAAAGCCAATGACAAATATGTTGTCATCTGTAATACCATCTTTAAAAAATATTCAAAGCTTATTTTGCATCAGTTCTAGCTTCCTTTTTTAACCTATCACATAGCGTCTTTCCCAACTGCACTGTGTGCTTGTGACTACTCCAATTTGTAAATGTCCCTTTGTATTAACATCTCTCTGTTTGTAATATGTTTGGCCGAAATCACACCTGGCAAGACTAAGAAGGAAGTAGTTTCAGCAATAAACCTAATCACCTGTGAACAGCAATGCCTTGCGTGTGGTTAATCTTAATGATTTTGACTGAAGTTTCAATGCACGTTTACTGAAAAGTTTCAAGAATGCATTTCATAGACATTTGAAAGAAAAGAAAACATGTTCTATGGCCCTCGAATATTTACAGACAAAAGCAAACTAAAAACTAGCTTTTCCCATCCCAAGACTAGTTCCTCTGAAAAATTTTGCTATAATTAATTTCTATTTTCTATTGTGTAGTTATTCATAATAAAGTCACAGCATATATTTAAAGTATGTAAAAAATTGCATTTGTCTATATAGGAGTTTAATTTAGTAATTATATAAATATATTTTTATTTCTGAAGTAGAGAAATACTAATCTGAACCAAGAAAAGGAGAAAGATCAAAGTAATCAGAGGGTAAGTTTTGTGGAAGACATTTCTTTCACTTCCCTTTCATTAGAGAGTACCTTTTTGAACACATGTAGTATTGACCAAGAGATAATCAACCAAAATACGAACTGTGGTAAGGATAAAATATGAATTTAGTATCTCTAGGAGGCTTTATATGATGGACATTCTATCTGAAAGCAACATACAATCTTTCTGTTCAGGCAAAACTCCATTTTCACATAAAAAATACAAGTCTTCAGATTAGTTGTTTATATCCATCATTTGGGAGAAGCAGTGGGAAAACAACAGAAAATACTGAAGGAAGTATGTGACATCATATATAAAACTGCCTGGTGCAGTGTTCAATAGTAAATCTATGATGATGATGATGAAGATGATAAAGATGAGGATGATGATGATGATGATGATGATGATGATTATATTGTCCCTTGGTTTTTGTTCACATGTTTTCAATATTACTTTGCATTTTTTCCTTTGTTTTAAGATTGAATTTCTCTTTTAATTTAGTACTACTTGAAATTTTATGAGTCTATTTGATATTATTTATTCAGAAGTTAAGAAAAACAGCAGGCCCAGTGAGGATTAAATGTGTACATTCCTAGAAAACACAAGTCTATATGTGTATTTTCTCAGGCTAATATTAAAGCCGTAACAGCCTCTTTAAGATGTTCACCCCCTAATATATTCAAACAAGGTAGGACAGCGCTAAAGCTTTAGTGAAATCAGATTGATTTGTTTATACTTTTTTGGAGTAGAACTAGACATTAATATAATTAGTTCAAACATTAAATTTTAGAACTTAGACATTTAACCAGTTTGTTAGTTTTATTAGAAAAATCAACATTTGGACAGTTAGCCATTAAAATAGTTAGTTCAGTTTTTCCACATTTGAGATGAGGAAACTCAGGCTTAGGTAGGTTAAGTAACTTGGTTGCACTCACATAACTTATAAGGGACAGAATCTGGTCTTCAGTGAGGACATTTCCAAGCTAAATTTAGTTTTCTTGTACAGAAAAATTGCTTGTCATTGTGTTCATTTTTTTCTAGTGAATGAGTATGTGTTTGGTGAAAGTGGTGGGGAGTAATAAATATTATTAATACATAGTTTTTAAAAACCATTTTTCCTAACACAAAATTTTTATTGAGACACCAACAGAGACTAACTCTTTGCTAAGTTTTTACAAAGCTACTTTTGCTTCTTTCCCAAATGCTCAAAAGTCCTAACTACAATTTTTTTTTTTACATTCAAATGTAAGATCAAGTGTTCCATTGTTTTACTATGAAAAACACATTATCATAAGGTATTATAATTTCTGGTCACAACATACAAAGCTCTTTTGCACTCTTTGCAAGAAATGTAATTAATGGCATTCTAGAAGCTGCATGCTAGCATTAATTCTGCATAATTATAGGCAATAATTTCATAGTTGAGACAATACCAGAATGGCAGCCCAAGGGTTTAAAAAAGGAAACTGTTTACCCTTTAATCATGAGAATAATTTATTTCAAGTGAAGATAGATATCAGGAAAATTTATTATCTGTAAACTTTTCTGAGATGTATGTGCTGAGCAACTTGATTATAAGATCTTGGCAGTGAAGACATGACTCCATTGAGTCATAGAATGAGACACCCAGCCATAGTACAAAGGTTAAATATTTCACAATGGAAGTGCTTATGAATTTTACACAAAATCCAATTTCAAATTGTATTTTGAAACAGCATGTATTACTTCTTTCTTCTCCACTTTCACCAAGAAGCTGAGAAGCTGATTTGAGATTCATTTATGGTCAGTAAACAGAGTGAAATCTCATTCAGTCACTACTTCCATCATCAAAGAATAGAAGAATGTAGGGAAGAATAATGGTCATGATTAACTCCCTACAGGTTGTGGTTTCATGTCCCCATGATTATTCAGTCATTATTCTGCATGAGATTCTACTAAAGGCAAATTTGCTTTCAGCCACAAAGCCAGACACAACCAAAAGGTCAAGCTACTGAGTTGCTTGATAGTCCCTCATTCTGGCATGCCTACTCCTGGCAAAAACCATTTCAATTACATAATTAAAATGTTATATATATATATGTAGTTACACAGTGGAGTTTATTGTAAAAAATAATAGACTAAAATCAAAAGATGAAAGCACCATTTCCTTCTAAAGCATCCATGATATCCACATGATGAATGAATTGCACAACCAGTTTTGACGAATGTGATTAAGGGTAGTTTTGAAACCAGCTCTGACCTCCGGTCTCATTTTAGATCATCCTGTTTTTACAAATTGTGAATTTTGAATTTCTGCCCATTTCTTGTAGTCACAATCACTTACTCTATATTTAGGAGAATGGGGTATTTAATCCTTTAATGTTCTTTCACTTCTCTCTTTTTATTGGCAAGTAAGATCATAACTCATTGAGTTCATTGGTCAAAAGTATATTTTTTATTACAAAATAGAATGGTTCTCAAATTAAATTCTCTAAAACACAAAGAGAAGATTAATTTCTATGCTCTACTGAGAAACGCATATAAATTTAAAACAAGCTTGTCCTTAAACTTCTCCGAATTCCCCTAATGGATTGTCACTAAATATTACTTCATATTCCCCAGATGTATGGGGTGTGGTAGGACTCTACTATCACAACTTTAAGTTGCTATGACCAAATGTAGCCAGATTTTAACGCCATGGAACACTATATAAGTATTTCACAAATGTTGAAACTTTGAAAACATTGTTTTAATATGCTTTCATTCTTTAAAAAATTACTTTTTCTAAAGTGCTTTTTTTCACAAACTGAAAATAATATTTTGCATTTGTTTTATTTTACTTGTTGGCTTTGGTGCCAGTTTAATTGTAATGCTCAGTATTTGATTATAATTTAATTCTAGATGCTCAGTATTTGAACTTGATTTTTTTTATGACTTACAGCTATAATATCTTGTACACTCTAAGAGCTTAACCCTCAATGTTGCTTCAGTAAGTTTTCTATTTTTTTAGTTACTTTATAGTGTTTTTATAAAATCATAATTTATGGAAACATATTTTATCAAATATGTTTAAAAGTATCAAAGTTCTGCTAATTTATATAGAAAAATATGGTTTCATTATATGTGTAAAATTTTAATAAGCAACAGATTTCAGTGCGTTCCACAATAAAAACAATCAAATCAGTGTTTAAAAAGAATTAGCATTGTTAAAAAGATTAATAATATCATTATGAAAATATACATCAGTTCTGTAACCATTATTATATAGCAATCATAAACATGTTGCAAATTAATATAAATGTATATATTTTTAGAAACCTAATGTCATTTGACTCCTTATTACTTTATTTTCAAATTTGCTGGTAATAAGCAGGAACTGAGTCCTAAGATGATTGAATGATGCATGTGAATCATTACTTTTCATCCTGAGGGAGCAGTAATGCTCAGAGTTTGAGTGAAAAGTCAAGCTGAATTTTACTGAGAAATTTCAGCATCTGAATATATGTGGGAGACATGACAGTATAATTCCTAAGCTATTCAAAATGTCATAGACTTGGCTGTAAATATAGTCTAATAGGGCTTTGTAATTCAAACTGGGCAGAGGGTAAATAGTGCAAAAGACCTGTGCATATAACTACCTGTTCTCAGTAATGGAGCCACTGTGGGGCTGATTAAGAAAATAAAAAGCAAACATTAATTGTAGAAGGGGACATTTCTTCACTGTTCACATTTGCTGTAAAAGCTTGATTTCACATTTGTCTCTGGACATTATTAAAATTTTTCATTAAATAGTTACTAGTAGCTCTGCCCAGTATAATTATGTGTATATACACAAATATCCATATACACACTAAAACAAATCAGAAAGTACAGCTAAAGAAAACATTGAAAAGGCTAGATATGGTAAAGAACACATTAATATCTGACAACTTACTGGGATAGTAACTGAACAATTACTAGTCTCTTGTGAAATACTAATTGAGTTATAAAGTGAAATATCTTGAGTACTTTTTTTCTGTATTCAATTCTATTTTAAGCCTCTGTCTGTTGGAAAGAGATAGATTATGAATACAGTGGGCACAGTTTATTTTTATCCTATGTTTAATCTCCCTTCTTTTCTGTAACCAAGAATCATGGTATAGATAAATCTCATGTGATTTCTTTTCTCCACCATTCATTCATTTTCGCCATAAATTTTAATTTGTTAGCCATTCAATAGTTGGTTGTACCTGTAGTGTTCACAACCATGAGTGAGATGGTGCATGGCTGGATCTAGGGGGAAGATGGAGTATGAGTGCTCCGTGGTTAATAGATACGAACATGGAGGATACCAAAGACAGGTTAGTGGTCAGTTAATAGCTACATGATCAATGGGAAACCACCTAGGGTTTCTGATGCATCGTGTTGGGCAGGAGACGAAATATGAAACATTGCACCATCTTGTTCTCTTCTGAAAATTTGCAGCTGTAACGAAATACATGGGTGAAAAAATGAGACATTTTTAAGCAAAGCTGTAGTTATAAATTATCAATATAGTTATGGTTTACTATAGGATTATGTGAGAGAAGGAGGAATCCATGAGGTAGGCTTAAAGCCTGGCTCACAGCAGGGTCTGGGAGAAAACAATGGCAAGGCCAAGGGTGTGAGGGAGGATGGCGAGCCCACCCTCCCACGTATAGTGTGACTGTTCAGAATGGACAGGTAAGCAGCTCTCCCCAAGTCAGAGGTGGTTGTTTGCAGATTTAGACCCATTTAGACCACCCAAGCCTCAGACTCACTGTTTTTATGCAGCAGAATACTTTTCAATCCCCATACTCCTCCTTAATATCTTCTGTAGCTCTAACAATCAAACGTACCATTCCATCTGAAGCCCCATGAAGGCAGGGTCACTAGAGGCACCCCCTTGAGTTTCCTGAACTAAGTTATAACAACTCAAGTTGCTCTTTGAGGGTTCTGCCATGTCAACTTCCTCTAAGTCTTCTCTGAAACTGCTTTCATTCTGTAATAAATTGCAGTGTCACAGGCTAACTCACTGTTAGCAGACTCCTCCTTGAACTACCATTGTAACTATTTCCCGCCTGCTCATTACAAGCACTTTGGAGCACCAGTCCTATCCCCCCAGGTACCACTCTGGACTACCCAGCAGAAACACTAGGAAAGTACAGTAGACTCTCCATTAACTGGGACTCAAGCAACCGGCATTCTCAAGCAACCAGCAAAAAAAAAAGTATTATTTCTTTTTTTTAAAGTACAGATTAAAATAAAAGCTCAGCATGCTATGCAGCTGCATATCATGCCAAACCTGATTTTGTGTAGGGCCTCAAAGCATGCTATTTGTTCATTGCTTGAGATTTTGCCAGGTGCTTGACAGTGCCAGTTACTTGAGTTCCATTTAACAGAAAGTCTACTTACATTTATCCAGCGTCTACCAATCCCCATGGGTGCCAGTTAACTGAAAATCTACTGGATAGTCTTACCAAAGACTTCCCTCATTGTATTCTTCAGCTGTTTCCTTGTTGGTATTCACTGAATTCTGAACTCTGAGGAAACAGCAAATACATATGATTGCTAAATATTGAATAAGTGAATGAAAGGATTCTCATGACAACAGTGAGATTTGAAAGAGAGCAGAGAACTAGTGGCATAAAGGTCTTTCTGAAAATGGTTTGACTGACAAGTGTTTCAGTTAATCTTTAGAAGCAGAAAAGAAAATGCAGAACCTTACCAAATACTTTACAATCAGAAAATATAATTTAACCTCTGATGATTTTCTTTTTGGTGATTTGACTTATTTGTTCTTTTCCTCATTGAAACTAAAACTTAAGAGAAGTTAGTATTTTTTTTTATTCAGGAATAGTGTATTCTCAAAACTATTTAAATGTTATCGTATCTTTTAGTAAAAAGGAAATCATTTGTATTATAATAAACAGATGCTCTTTCAAAGGAAGTCAGATGTATATTATTTTATTGAATTATAAAATGATAGAGGAAACTAAATCCAGATAGTTTTCATGGTCTCTGCAAAAAAAAAAAAAAATCAATTTATTCTTTAAACAAAACCACAAAATTTATTAATGAATCCATGTATATGTGGGCAAATCAGGCCCATACATGTATATTTTTAGATACTAATTTATATTTGGATATTTGTTTACTCAAGGAGTGGTTTGTAACATTGAGTATATATTAGTATCATGCAGGACATTTTTAGTTATTCACATTGTTCATATTGATTAGATTATTTATCAGCATTTCTTACAGATTGCAGATGGTTCTAATATAGAAGCAGAGTTGAAAAATATTGTGTTAGAGTGAGATTGTCTCTCTTTGTGAATGATGCAGACTAAACCACCTCTCTACAATAAATTGGTAGTTTGCTGTATTCCTCCCAATTGTGAATAATATCTGTGACAATCCCTCCTCCATTGTTTCAGTGCTTAGGAAAAATGTGCAAATGAGTGTTGAATTATATCCTCCATCAAGACTATTGATATCCAGTAATCCAGAATCCATCCAAAAAATCAACTTTACCCACTTGATGTAGGATAGGTGTGTCCCCTTTGAAATACAACCTGTTAATTTATAAACTGATAGTGGTTCTCCTGAAATAGCATGCTTTATCAAAAATTTTCCTATTAATGTTTCCTACTAAGAAAATGTGGGTATGTAGGAATTAGTTACTAGATAACTTCAAACTTACAATTATATTATTTCCTAAGAGAGTTTCAATTACAAATTTTCTTCCAAGCTACAAATAAAAAGTTTAAAATCTAAATATCACTATACAAATCCAGTATTTGAGCAAACATTGCCCTTATTCAAAACTGTGATGAGTTGTTTTTTTTTTTACTAATATTGCAGGCCATTGACATATTCAATATGCACCTCACCACCTATTTCATTAAAACAGCAGAATGCCATTCAAACTGGAAGCTAATTTTGCCCACGCATCATATTTTCCCCCTCTAAATCCAAACTGATCCCTGATTCTTTAGATATTCGAATCAGTAAAAATATTCAAACTAATATCAATCATATTCTCCAACTAATCAATTGGTTATTAGATTATCAAAACATGTAATATGAAAATTGCCATAGGGAAAGAATTCCCTCATTAGCATTACTGAAGGATTTTGTTTCTGCTTATTAAGATTAACTGCTTCTAGAATTGTTCTCGTGGTGAAATAAATAAAACTAGATAACTAGACAAAATATATGAAAGAATGGTTTTAGACACTGCACAATCAGCAGCCCAGCAGTCCCTGAGGAAAGGGAAACAAATGAGGTGATGTATATTCCAGGATGCAGTGTAGGAAGTGGAGAGCAAAATACAGCCCAATCTTGTAAATGAATTAAAGTAACAGAGGTTGGAATTCGGAGGGGTCAAGGAGGCTTGAGTTCATAGGCCAGACTTCTGGAGGGAGAGACTGCACAGGGACTTCTAAGACTATGCACGTGGCCTGAGGGGAAATGACTGAAGGGTGAGGAAGGGACCATCAGAAATCAGTGGGCGAATATTTGTCAGAGCTGGGGATGGTTTGTCTCCCAGGGGTCAGAAGGGAGAGTCTTCAGTTTCACGGGAAATTCGGGAGCATCCTTGGGAGGGCTTTAAGTGATGGGCAGACTGAAACCTGTTCCTTTCCAAATCTGATCCTCAAACCTTAATCCTCAGTGTTGATTACATTACATGACTTTGCTGGTGGAATTAGGATTACAAACCTTGAAAGAGAGAGAGATTGTTCTGAATTATCCAGGTGGGCCAAAGGTAATCGCAGGGTTCCTTGGAAGTGGGGGATAGCAAGAAATCAGTCAGAGAGACGGTGGCAGCAGAGCAAGAGTCAGGAAAGCATGGAAGCCCAAGAGGCTCTGAGCTGCCATTGATGGCTTTGAAGATGAAGCAAGGTGACCATGCATGAGTCCAGGAACAAAGGTGGCTTAGAAAAGCTACAGATAGTCCTCAGCTGGCAGACAGTTAGCCAGCGAGAGTATCAGTCTCACAATGACCAAGAATTGAGTTCTGCAACAAAATGAACAAGAAAATGCTTTCTCTCTAATCTATTTACATTGAGATACAGTAATAGATACAAGTGCTTGCTATTGAAAATTCTTTTTTGCATATGAGAACCTTTTTATTGATATATAATTGACATATATCATATTAGTGTATAGGATAATATAGGAATCAGTGTATAGGTATGATATAGGAAATGATCATCATGAGTCTTGTTAACATCCATTACCGCATAAAGTAATGAAATATTTTTGTGATGAGAACTTTTAAGATCTGCTCTCTTACCAACTATCAAGTATACAATACACTATTATTAACTATAGCCACCACGTACGCATTATATCCTCAGGACTTATTGATTTTTTGATAAAAATAAATTGAGACTGACATCCTAATGTGTTGTTTTTCTAACACATTGGATAGCAGATCTTTTGCCATTTGGAGATTTCCTGGTTTAGACAAGTGGTCTTCAAACTGGGATATGCAAAGACTTTCCATGAGATAGATTTGAGCAAATTAATTTTCCTACCTGCAACCTCCATAGGATCTAAAATTGATACCTCTTGATATTTACCTGCAGAATAGATACTTCTGGTGGTGGGTCTCCTTTCATACCTCTACTTGCATAATCACCCTTCATTCCCCTTTAAATGGAAGGTACAACTCCTGTCCATCCAGAATTTGATGATGGAGCATTGTTCCAGCCTCTAAAATGAAGATTATTTTCTTAATCCATGTATTTTTAACATATACTTTTAAGAAATTTCTCACCCCTGTTGAAAACCACAGTGAGAAAATTCTATTGTTATCAGGGAGTTCTGATTGATCAAATGTAGGCTATCTTTACAGCAAAGCACAAAGCTTAAGAACAAGACAATCCAAAATTATAAACATATACGTTTATAGTAACCTAATACAACCTAAAGTTAGGATAGAGTTGGGGTGCGCATTTGTATGTAAATATACCTACATACACACTAACACCCACTTTGGATACTGTAGAGAAATCATGCTATTAGTGCACATAGACCCTTTACTCTCACTTTTTAGATTCCTTCTCTAAGTTTATTATTGATAATGTTGAGAGTAATAAGTAGTACCCAGATCCAATGCCTTTGTTTCCATTAAAATTTCAATGTAGAATTTTAACATTTATTAAATTTATTTGTTATATGTGTCTATACACACATACACACAAATGAATACATACATTTGAATAAGATAGTTTTGTAATTTGGACCCAGAAGAAAATGGAATTTACAACATTCTTGACTGCCAAATATTGCCTTTCCCTATTCTCCCTGTTGAACAAGAGAGACCCCCTGTCCTTTCTTTAAATTCAGAAGTGATTAGTTCTGAGTGCGAAAACTTCTGAGTCATAAAATGTTTCCTAAATATGAGTAGATGTATAAATCACTTAAGATCTTACCTTTCTCTGTATTTATAAGTGTGTGTGTGTGTGTGTGTGTGCGCGCGTGTGCATGCGCGTGTGTATAGATGGGCTTATTGTATATAACAATCAGGGCACAGGTTCACTTCACACCTTATCTTACGTAAGTGATACAATTATTTTACTTTTTGCTAATGTAGCTTTCCTCACAAAAAACCTGTTTGCTGATTATTATAATTTTGTCAAATGACCAATCCAGTTTAAGTTAGTAAGATGAACTAATTTAAATAGCCCTCTTGGCCATAAATATGGGGAAGAACCTTCACCTCCCAGGTGGCAGGCTGCTCTCCAACTCGTTGCCTTTGCTGTGTTTTCCATAAATTCCAGGAGGATGGAGGTAGAGGCCTATGTAAGGGAGGTGACTGAGAAGAGCGGGGATCCTGGGGCACATCATCTGCCTTCTCTAGTCTTCAGGATGTCCCTTTTCTACCTATGGATATTTGTGGTTCAGTTCTGCTACTAGTGTTAAGTCCTGTGTGGACACATCCACAGGGATTCTAGCCTGAACTGAGCTCTCCTCAGCTGCTGCTGACAGTGCAGAGCCCTAGAGGTCTGGCTTTGGTGACTGCGAGGCCCTTGCTGTTGTGGTTCACTGAGCAGCATCCTCTCATTCCTTCTCTGGCAAACCTATCTGGCAAGTTCCCCATATGCTCTGAAATTCCTCCCAGAACTAGGCTGACCAGATCTACCATTTTAAACGGGACAAAAACCGATGGTACTGTCCCATTTCAAACAATACATATTATAGTTCGCCCACTGACCCCTTGAATTTAGTTCAGTGAGACCAGGCTGACCATACATACCATCTGAAACAGGGCAGTAAACAGTGGTTTTCTGTTCCATTTAAAATGGTTCATATGGTCAGCCTAACCAAAACAGAGATGGTCTTTATGAAGTTAAATCTCAGAGCTAAAACCACAAAGCCTCAGTCTGCACATGCTACGTTATTAATTTTGTTTGTCCTCAAAATGTCATCAAATGCCCAAATGGGATAGGTTCACGAATCACCATCAACCCTCAGGACACCCTTAGTCATCTAACAAACAGGGTAGTGGTCTCTCTGGGCAACGGCCTTGAGAAGAAAAACAGTTGGTTCCAATGACTTCACTGACCTCTCTTTCTCTTCTCTGCTTCCCATTATTCGCGGGCCCTACTTCTGACCTGAAACATCAGACCAATGCTGATTAACAAGGTTTTCAGTGCATAAACATATGGAAGGAAAACACCCATGCTTGTTGATCCCACAATGCATTTGAAGAACTTAAAAATCTCTCTCCATCCGAGTGTTCCCAGTTCTTAACTCTCAGTAGTTTTTCTGGAAAACCCCAAAGTCACCACTAATTCCTAGCCACCCAAAGGAAAGAGGGATAGTTCTATGCTGTGAAAGAAAGAAGAGACAAGCAAATTCATTTTTAAAAAATTTGCACATCTATATAGAATGCAGCATATGCCAAGTTAAAATGTAGCAAAATGTGTTACATCCAAAAATAGAAGCATGCAAAATTCTAGATCACCGCATAGATTAATGAAAACCATGTTTTAAAAGTCAGTGTAACCAGTCACAAAAATACAAATGTCAAGTGACCAAGTTTATATTATGTTTGACTGATCTTACATTGACTTTAAGGAGTCTCAAGTACCTACCAGGCATTTACTTCTTCCTTCCCCTACACCAAGAACATTAAAACATAGCCAGTGTTCTTTTGAGAAATGAGGTTATACATAGGCAAGGGACAATAATCAGTTCTAGGGTAATCAGTACCCACAGACACAAAACCACACACATGTCATATAGATGTAGCTACAGATGCAGCTATGTTATGGGGTTTAGTTTTCATTATAACACTGGTGTTTGCTTTCTTTATTAAATTAGTTTTGGAATTTCCAGACATACCAATGAAGCTTCTTTACAGCTGCAGAAATCAATTTTGCATGTGCTCACTAGCACCTGTATGCAATTGCTAGTTACCAATTTATTTTTGAAGTTTGAAATATTATATAATATTCAGGTAGTATGAAATGATGACAAAATAGGAAAAGGTGATAAAAAGAACAATGATAGATTTAGGCCACCCTGGCTTGGTCACTGAACAAGTATCTTTTTTAATGTCACATTTAACTTACTGAACCTTTTGTTCATTTTCTTCATCTGTTAAATGGGCATAGGTGTGTCAACATAGGGATTGTGTTAAAATTGATTGGAAGGTGTGTGAGATTCCTTGTGCACTATCTTTCTCAGCATAGGCATTCAACACATGACAACACATATTGCAATTTTTAAATCTTTTTGTTATTGTTAATTTATTGGGGTAACATTGGTTAACAAAAATTGGCTAGGTTCTAGGTGTGCAACTCTACAGTGCATCATCTATGTATTGCGTTATGTGTCCATCACCAGAGTCAGTTCTCTTTCCATCACCATATATTTGACTTCCCTCCTTCCTCTCCCTCCCCCCTTGCTCTCAGGTAACCACTAAGCTATTGACTGTGTCCATGGGTTTTACTTCTTCATTGGTTTCAATTTTATGTTCCACATATGAGTGAAGTCGTACAATTCGTGGTTTTTTCTGCCTGGCTTATTTCACTTAGCAGTAGTACATATACCCAATGGTATATTGCTCACCAGTAGAAAAGATGAGATACTGTCCTTTGTGACAAAATGGATGGACCTTGAGATCAACATACTGCAGTTATTGAAGCTATTCTACACTCTCAACAACAAACGCACAAAAATAATAACGTGAAAGTGTGAAGACAGAAGGGCCTTTCGATAGCTACCTATGAAAATTGAGAGCCACTTTTAAGTAACTTTAAATCACTATTTCAAACATGATCTAGTTTAATCCAAGGGAAAACGTAATCACTGTCTTTAAAATGCCATTTATTCTTTAATGTAGAAATCCTTTTAGTTTAAAAAGGACTGTTAACCAGCATTCCAAAGTGCCGTGTAAGAAGTGACGGTGGCCCCCGGGTCCTTCCTAAGCCAACCAAGCTCCATCTCCCTGTGGCCTCAGCTCCCTCCCTCATCTCTGCAACTATTTAATGGACACTCTCTGAAGAAAGAGACCTTTAAAGTGCTGTTCATATTACTTATCCCATAGAGCTTCATAGTTTGCTTTTAATTCAAAAACTATTCAGTGAAATGACTTACTTTGATTAGTCTTAAAACAAAAAAAAAGCACTTCTCTGTTTACCAATTACCTTAGAGTAGGCTGATCAGATGTGACATATAAAATGGGACAGAAAACAACCTGTGTTAGCAAAATGAAATAAAAATCAAAGATAATCCATGATGGTCTATCAGCTGTGTGAACTGAATCTGTGGTGGTAAGGGAAGATATTAATACTACTGCTTATCCTCATTTTCATCTTAAAAATTTAGAGAAATTAGTACTTAATTTGTCTAGGTGACCATTGATGCCTGCCATAGTCATACTTTCTGAACACTGATCCAGAATTCTAACACAGGAAGGGACTCCACAAAGAGTGGATGGCAGGTGTCCCTCTCTTGTTCATTCTCCTTCAGCACATTGGGCATAGGAGAGCGTACATATTCGTCAGTATGTGGACTTAATGATGATTGTCTCCAGATTGATTTAGCTAGTGAAAATTTAAAAAATTCATAACAGCTTTAAAATATTATTGCAAAGAAACTTCAGAATAACTATATAATAATGCAAGTAAAAAATAAAAAATAATTCAGCTTGTAGCACAAGCTTTCATCAGCTATATAATAATGTTTTCAAAAATTTGACAAGAACTCAGTCCCTTTAAAATATATATACATACACTTACATATTACATGTATATGTATATTTATACACACACGTGTATGTATATATATAATTTGAAATGAAAATTTATATCCATTATTATTAACAATTAACTGCAGCCAAGTATGTCCTGTCTCTTGAGATGTTAATGATAACAGTATACATATTTTATGATTAAAAAATAGCTATAAGTAAATCAAAGATAAAAATGAAAAGAAATGGGCTCTCCAAGATAGAAACAACTGAACTTCATGATTTCCAAATCAACTGTGTAAACAGATATTGACTTTATTAAAAAAATAAGTTAAACAAATTTATAACTTAGTACATTTAGTAAAATCCACTAAGTTACTTAGTACATTTTAGTAAAAATGTACTTAGTACATTTAGTAAAATGTACTAAATTTATAACTTAGTACATTTAGTAAAAATGGTTACTGTTCAGCGTATGAATATGTACCTACACCTGAGATAACTAACTATTATCTATTTATTTTCTAGGGAACAAAATTTGAAATAATGTATATTTGTTTCTTAACCAAGATTTTATTTTTAACTGAATACTGAAGAGCTACATTTGCAAACCATCACTGTCATGACATTTGTGAGAAATATTGTCTTAAACAGAATTCTCCCTATAAGCCTGAAGACCATTTTTTTATAATTAAATTTTCTCAAAGTATTGCATAGATAAGGAAAGCTCATTTCAGATAGGTGCAATGCAATAATCATTTATAAAACTTCAGTACAAGAAAGGCGAATTCCTCACTACAACTATACAAACTTACCTTGATGTCGTCTGTTCCTACACACACGTGTTCTCACTCCCTCCTTCCCTTCCTCCCTTTGTCTCTCATGTCTCCACAAACCCCTTCTTTGAAAGTAAAGGAATATTCAGTATTTAAGAGTTACAGTAAGTTCCTATTATGATATTTATATGAGAAATTATTTTATATAAATTAATTTATCCATTTAGATTATATGGAATTCTAAACTCTGGCTCCATTTATCACTATAATAATTATGACATCAATGATCCAAACATGAATTCAGCTGAACTCACAGGAGGTCAGCTGTTAGCCAGTGACCAGAGGGAAAGAAGTGGCTGAGAACCTGTGGGTTTCTCGGCCGTCCTTCCTCACAGACTTCCAGACTGATTAAACCATCAACTCAGAGGATGGCAAAGAGTAAGAAGCCATCTGCAAAAAGGATGCATGAGCAAACCTGCTTTTAGCAAACATTTTTCTAACATTAGTACAAATTTAAGTTTTCAGCAATATATCACTGGGGGAGTGATTGAATTGAGATTGCAGAGACAGTGACTCGGTCTTGCACAAAGATGCGTCACATTAAGTCTCTGTGCAGAGAGATGAACTTGACTGTATTAAAATGAAGAATTTTGAGAATGTTCTCAGTTAAATTTCTACAGCTTGTGATTCTATGTCTAGCATAAAACCAAAGAAATTGATACATCAAAGAAGACAAAATGCAAGAACTGTAAATCATTGGTTGCATATTAATCATTACTGAATTAGAAATCATACTCAGCAGAATTATTGATATGGCTGTGAATGGTTTGTCTTTTTTCCTCAACATGATTTCCAGAAAAATTACAAGTATATAGACATAAACTAGAAATAAGGTTCTTTAAAATCACGGATAACGTCTGCAATGAAAAACACAAAAGTTTTAGACTTATCTGAGAACATTAGTTCAGAGAAAATAATTTTTTTCAACATTTTATTAATTGAGTGGTCTTGAAAAGTTCTAGAAATACAGAATAAGGTGCTCTCTTGCATTTAGGGAAGACATAACATTTCACATTCATCTTCTGCTGTCTCACATTGGAATTACTCAACTTTCCAATGTTCCCTTTGGATAATTCATATATTATCCTCCTCATTATAAATATTTAAGTGCATTGTTCCTTGAGAAGTATATTCAGGAGCAATGAACTATAATTAAAGATAATTCATATTAACCAGTCATTCTTAATTATATCACGTAAATCATATCAACATTTATTTATTGAGTACCTTGATGGTAATTGCTGGGCAGACTAAAAAGGGACATAAGGCCTGGTTATTGATATAAAATGGATTTATTTCTTTTATTGGTTTGCTAGAACTCCTATAGTAAAATACCACAGACTGCCTGGCTTACACAACATAAATTTATTTTCTCATATTTCTAGAGGATGCAAGTCCAAGGTCAGATCACGGTGGATTTGGTGTCTCTTTCACATTTCGGTGGTTGCCTTCTCACTCTGTCTCACGTGGTTAACCCTAGGGCTGTGCATTTTTTAAGTGTCTCTCGGTGTCTGAATTCCATCCTCTTATAAACAGACTAGTCATACGGCAGTAGGGCCCACCATGAAAACCTCATTTACCTTAATAACCTTTAAAAAACTTCTCTCCAAATATGGTTACATATTGAGGTACCTGAGGGCTACTATTTCAACATGTGAATTTGGGGGAACACTTTTTACCCCATAACACATCTTAATTGTTCATAGGAGAAATAGACCACATTGAAGGTAGTTTATTCAAAGAGGTTTCTTTCTAGGTGTTATTAATTAGTTTTATTGGCAGAAAATTCAATTTTATTAAAATTGTTAAAAGTAGGCATGTTGTGTCTGTATCTGTAATTCATGGTATGTCCTATCCACACTTGCCACCACAAGGACCTTGCTCCAGAAATTATCTCTTTCAGTTCCCCTAGGTGTTTCCCAATCAGACTGTAGCCTTGTGGCTCCTACTTTGGGAGAATCAGGATATATATATTTTTATACGTGTAATGTGTGAGAGCTATGTGCCTTCAAGTCAGCTGCAACTCCTGGCTACCCTATGAATGAGGTATGTCCAGAATGTCCTGTCCTCACAGCCCTGCTCAGCTGCTATAAACTCGTGCTTGTGGTTTCTTATGGAGTCAATCCATTCCATATCTGGTCTTCCTCTTTTCCTGCTGCCTTCTATTTTCCCCCTGCATTTTGTCTTTCCGAAGGAGACAGCTTCGGTTTTGTTATTTTTGCCTCTGGCTAGGTTTCAGCCTTAATTTTTTCTAAGACTCATTTGTTTGTTATTCCTGTCATGCAGGGACTCCATAGAGCTCTCCCACAACACTGTATTTCAAATGAATCAATTTTTTCTATCAGCCTTCTTCATTGTCCAACTTTTGTATCCATACACAGTGATTGAGACTCCAAGAGTGTAAATGATCTTAGTCTCAGTCTAATGACACATCTTTGCTCTTGATGAACTTTCCTAATTCTTCCATTGCTGTCTTTCTAAGTCTAAGCCTTCTCTTGCTTTCTTGGCTTCAATCTCCCTTTGAATTGATGACTGAACCAAGGTACGCAGAATATTTAACAATTTTTATATGTCAGTTGTCTACACAAAAATTATATATTTCTTTGGTAGTCATGATTTTTGTCTTTTTGATGTTCAGGTGCAGTCCTGCTTTGGCACTTTCTTCTCTGTTTTTATCAAAAGTCCTTTCAGATCATTGCTACTTTCTGCCAGTAAGATGATATCATCTGTGTACCTTATGTTATTAATATTTCTTTCACTAGTTTTCACTCCTACTTTCTTTGACTTTACCCTAACTTTTCATATGATATGTTCTGCATAAAAACTATACAAATAGGGAGGTAAAATGCACCCTTGTCTGACACCTTTGCTTATAGGAAAGCATTCTGTCTCTGTGTGTTCTCTCCTGACAGTGGCTTCCTGTCCACAAATACAGGTTGTGAACCAGGTCAATCAAATGCTGAGGCCCACCCATTTCATTTAGAACAACCCGGAGTTTTCCATGATCAACACAATCAAAGGCTTTAGGGCAGTCTGTAAAACACACATGTACATGTCATATTTTCCTAAAATCTGCAAAAACTTTGTAAGAACCTTACAAGCAGGGATTATACTTTACATGTTTTATAGCCTCAGCGTATACGCAAAGTTAATAAAATAAAGGGGATCATCATTGTTTGAATATTTATCAGTATTCAGACTCTTAGATGTAAATTATTTGCCTGCTTTGAATTTTAAAGTACTTGCTAATAGTAATAATTGATTAAGGGAATTAAGTGATGTTTTAAATAAAAATCATATTATTTGTTTTATCTGGAATATTAATATACTCACTAAAAATGTCCCTAAAATAAATGTAATGCATACATTATAACATCTGCCTTTAGGAATAAAACCCCATAGGCATATTCTGTTTGATTATTCACTATACCATTTTTATATCTTATGTCACCGTGACCTCTTACAGAAAAGGAAGTACATATAAGCAAATAAAAATTTTAAAGTTGTATTCTTTCTCTATATATTCATGGCTTGAAACTTAGAAGTTATATAAGCTGTTATTAGTAAAGTTGGTAAATTTAGATGCTACTTAGTTCAGTTGTTGTATTGAATTCCTAAACATGTAGCAATCAACAGAAAGTAAGTACTAATTATAATCAGGATGGTTTAGAGAATCATTCCTAGAGTTACACAAAAAATACACAATTCTCCTTTCTCACAATAAAAAATATAAAATGTACTTTAAATTCAATACATTTTTGTTAAATTCCTACCCTGTGCAAGATTATCTACTTAGCATTGAACTATATGCAGTTGATGAACTTGTTGTCAAAGAATAATTATTCACACTTACATGGCTTAAATTATTTGAACATAAATAATTTATCAGTAACTTCTGGAACAAATGAAGTTGCAAATTCTGTTTCCTATCTCTAGAGTTTAGAGTTCCTTATGGAAAACTGAGAAGAAAGCAAGATAATACAGAAATAGATATAAATTATAGATATTCACACAAAACATAGGTTAATACATTGAATATCAGTTCTAGATTTTATAACAAGTTAACGAGAAAACCCAAGGAAAAAAAAAGAAGTAGAAAGAAAATATAACCTGTATTGGGTTCTTAATATAATTTTTTCCGTTTTGTTTAATCTCTCCATCCTTTTTGAGCTGCTTTCTTTTCCCAAGAACCACCAACAAATGCCTGATATTTTTTCATTTTCCCAATGTATGCCAGTTGCCTAATTGAAAAGTGCGGCCCAAGGTTGCTTTTATTAAAGTAACGTTCCTTAGCACCTCTCTTACGCCCTTTTACAGTTTTGTTTACATTCCCTCAGAAACTTGTATTTTGTTTGTAGTGAATCACAGACTATATTTTACATTTAATTCTTAACTGTATTATATTTGTCCCTTACACGAGGTCAGACAATTAATTTTGCCAACTCATCCTAGAAAAAGTGCTGCATACCTCATTGCTGACTATGACTACTGTCACCTTTGAAGTGCTCCCCTTGGGAAGCTGTGCACTGATGCCAGTGCCTAGTCCACCCTTCAAAGCAGTTTTGGAACTCTTTTCTGGAACGGCCATCAGAACTGTCGTTGTACCCAAAACTGACAATTAAGTTCATGAACTTGTCACCATGTGCTTATGTTGGCAGCTGTACGAACAACTCGGTAAGGTGTCGTAACCTTGCCAAAGGTGTGACAACAGCTCTGATGGCCGTTCCAGAAAAAAAGTTCCAAAATTGCTTTGAAGGGTGGACTAGGTGCTGGCATCAGTACATGGCTTCTCAAGGACAGTACCTCGAAGGTGACCATAGTGATACTCAGCAATTAGGTATGTAACACTTTTCCTAGGATGAGTTCATGAAAGTAATTATCCAACCTTATAAGATTATAAAATCTTTTCCAAATTACTTTTTCAATACTCCTGGATTTCTCCAAGACTTTTATACTCCTGAGCATACAGAGGTCATAAAAGACACAAAGTAATGAAAAGTTACCAGCAGTGAATTTTTCCAAAGTGACTCCTACTTTTCATGAATGTTCTACAAAATAAAAAATTCCAAATTATAATAGTCACCACTGTGAGTTTTGCAAATCTCTTACAATTACTATTCACTATTAAATATGTAATTTAGTGGTGGTATTAATAATGATATTCCATATGTCAAGATTTTTGAAAACAATAACTTGGAGTTCTGTTGAACCTACTACATTAAAGACCTAATAACTAATTAACTGCAATGAACATGCTGTTGAAGTCACTCAATGGCTATCAATCTGGATCTTAATATGTTTAATTATGTTAATGTTAGTCAATTAGTCAAGCAACTTAGCTTCATCTATTTCCTGGCTCTGCTGACGATAGAATTGTAAATGTTTATACATGAGAAAGTGAATAGTTTGCCAACACCTATCCCCCCCACCTCCAAAAAAAAGACATGGAATACTCATTGGTTTGTAAGTAAAAATTTCTATATACTTTGGGGAAACTGCTACCTTGGGTGTTAAAGAAGTCAGCTAGCTAGTACTCATTCTTTAAACACATTCTCTTTTTTAAAAACACTTTCTTCCTTGATAAATTAAAATACTTACACATTAAGATACATGGCCAGAGAAAGTTTTCTAATATATAATGAGGCTTTATACTATTTTCAAATGTGAGTAATGAAAATCTTTACATTTCTAAAAAGAGATATAAAATGTTTAAGTTAACTAATAATTTAAAGTTATATGGTTGGCTAAAATGATCAAAATGAGTATACTAATAAAATTTATTTATTTATAAAATATAAACTGCAGTACACATTAAATACTTGGTTCATTATCTGTTTTTTTTTTAATTTTCAAATAATGTTGCATATTTCTCAGACTGTTTGAAAGTGTGGTCATAAAAACATGTCCTTTGACAATGAAGATAAACATAGAACATAGAATTATCTACACTTTTCTGCCAATAGCAGACACCTTTTTTTTCAGCCTCTTTTCTCTTGCTTTCTCCTTTTACTTTGGTGATATTTCAGCTTTCCACAACTTAAATTCTTTCTTCTTTATAGAGTTAATGTGCAGCTCCAAAAACAAGTATTTTCTCATGAAAATCTATACCCAAATCTACAACTTCATTCAAAGATTTTTTAAATGAATTTCAGGTCTTCATAGTAAATTACTTCCTGTACATCTCCATTTAGCTGCATATCAATAGAGCTCCTGTATGCTGAGTATACTTGTAAGCTCTGTAGGTGTACACATTCTCCCTGATGTTTTTGATCGTCTGCTGCAGTATAACTAACCACCACCAAATGCAGAGGCTTAAATCAGCAAAAGTGTATTTGTGTATGATTTTACAATTGGGTTGTGACTATTTGGACAGTTCATCTCTGCTCTGGTGTTGTCATCTGGGCTGGCTCAACACTGGGTTGGAGGATTCATTTCCAAGATGTTCCTTTCTCATGGCTGGCAAAGCTGCTGCTGGCTGCTGGCTAGGAGTTCAGCGAGAGCTGTTGTGGTGGTTCAGCCTTTCTCTGTGAGACAGTCCACACAGCTGCCCAGGCTTTCTCATAGCCATGACACTGCAGCATGGCCACCATCTTTCACTAGTGAAAGCAGTCACGGGCCAGCCAGTTTCCATGCAGTAGGAAAATAAACAAAGAAACAACAACAACTCACCTCTTGATGGAATAAGTAAAAAAAAAATTTTGTGATATTTTTAATTCATCACTTCTGATATGTGTAGAAGATAGGGGTCTGGCAAATGCTTATAAGATTCAAGTAAATAATTGTAGATAATGATAAATAAATCCCCACATGTTTACAGATTTCTGTAAATGAGGAACATTGGTATCTTAAGAGTGCAAAATAGGTTGACTCTAATATTTTTAGAGGTATGAAAAGGTATCTTGGAGTAAATGCTTTTTAATATAAGAAATGAAAATTAGAAGTGTATTAGTTATTGATTGCTGTGTAGCAATATTACCATAAACTTAGCAACTTGCAAAAACAAATTTCCCTAGAACAAGAGTTTGGAAGTGGCTTAGCTGCTTCCTCTGTTTAGGGTCTCACATGGCAATGCTCAAGGTTGTCATCCAGGGCTCAACTGTGGTGGAATCTGCATCCCCACTCACATGGTTGTGGCAGGATTCCATTTCTTCTGGTTGTATGACTGACAGCTTCCATTGCTTGCTGTCTGTCTGCTGGAGGCTGCCTCCAGTTCATAGAGGCTACCTGCAGTTCCTTGCTATATGACGTTCCCCAACATGGCCATTTGCATCCTCAGTGAAAGACTAACAAGATGGACAACTATGATTTTATATGACTTAATCACTCAATTACGAACACATGATCACATATTTCCCATCACTGTTTTTGTATCCTGTATGTTAGAATCAAGTCACAGTTCCCACTCAGCGTGAGGGCTTCCAGAAGGGAATGAATACCACCTAGCAGGGACCATTAGGACCATCATAAGACCATGTCCACAACTCATAGGGTTTAGGTGACAGTCCCAGGACTTCCATAAGCTCTTAGAATTGATGATTCTCTTTTGCTTGGGCTAACCTGAAATAAAACCATGGTGTCATTTTTTATTCCTTTTTCTACCTTTTACTCTCCTTAATCTAGTCAGTTACCATATCCTGCGGGTTATTTTTCTAAATCATAGGTTGTAGTACAAAAGTCAACAGAGGCCAGGGAAGGGACGTATGTGAGTGTGCGGTCTAAGTGTTACGTATTAAGCCACAAAGAATGGTGGGGTATTTCTAATGGGAGAGTGTATGTCCAGTGTGGAGAGAGTATACAGTCTGTCTATGGACCAACTGGCTACTTCATTTAGGAATAGGGGTTTGTATTGCCAGAAAACTTTTTTTTTTGGAAGCTAAACGTTATTTTCATAGAAAACTTGGAAGTGTTTGTGAAGAAACATGCAGAAAATCCATCTCCAAGCCAGACATGTGTTATGGGTCCAACAGTTTATAACCTCACATTTAAAATCCATCTCAAAACTACTCCTTTATTATGTTTTCATAAGTTATCTTCATAATATATTTATGTATGAAAAAATTTTAATTTTAAATAAGTTGTGAATGTAACATACAAGATGGTGGACAATGCACCAAATGAGTGAAAATGTATTAATAATATTGTTTGTGGAAATTTGAATATGTAATATTTGAAATTATGAAATATACCGTGATTCTATGTTGTGAAAGTAATGCTACAAAAAGCAAGTTTGCTTTTTCACTTTTACTGAAATACATATCAACTTAATTTGATACATAGAAAATGTTAAGTTGACCAATGTGATGATCTCTAACTGTTTCATGAATGTTCCTCACACCACTCTCTAGTTTTTCTCTCATTTGACCTAAGGGCATTCCAAAAACCAGTCTAATCATGACCACTTTTCTGCTTAGAATCTTCATATTATACATTCTACAGAGCAGTTTCTTCTTCTTATACTACTGCTTATCTACAAGTATCTTATTTTCTAGGCAATCTGATATTTCTCAATATTTTGGATTTATATTTTTGCTGATGCCTTTGCTTAAAATCCTTTTTTCTGTCTATTTATTTTACCTGCAAAAGTCTCTATCTTTCAATTTTAATTGTTTATTTTTTCATTAAAACTTTCTGCTTCTCCTAAAATTATATTGAGCTTCCACTAAGAATTGTATCTAACTTAATTTCACTTAAAAATATTCAGCTCACAATAATTACATAAATCTCTCTTGTATTATGCTTTGTATTCTATGATGTAGTTTCTGTATTTCTAGATTGTAAGGTACATGTGAGAAAATAAATTTGATTTCATGAAGTTTATTTTAAAATTACTGTTCTAGGTAAGCACTAAAATATCTGTATAATTTTATTTATCACAAAGTTATTTTTTAACTATGTTATTCAGTATTGT
This sequence comes from Lyroderma lyra, assembly GCA_004026885.1. Taxonomy (NCBI): domain Eukaryota; kingdom Metazoa; phylum Chordata; class Mammalia; order Chiroptera; family Megadermatidae; genus Lyroderma; species Lyroderma lyra. The sequence goes on from PVJL010005766.1 coordinate 72,725, forward strand.
ATTATATATAAAAACACACAATGATTTTGTGAAATGTGACTTAAACATTATAATATCCACATGAGTTTCATGTGGCAGGTTTTTAACTGATTTTAAAAAATCACAATAATGAACAAGAAGTCAAAAGTTGAAATTATTTGTGAAACTTCCAGGAAATAAATAGAATCTAGTTTTTGCATTTTGCTTCCTGAAAGAACTAATATTTTGACTTAGCATGTCTCCTGTATATAAAATAGAATAGTCATATTACACATTCAACAGTATTGCTATAATGATTTAAAGTTTTTCATATAGTTGGAGCTTAAATATTAGTCCTTATTGTTACTATTTAGAAGAACAATGAATACTGGAGCAAACATTGAATTAAATATAATAACCTCAGTCATTCAATGTCGGGCTTAGTTTTTACTTATATATAGTATTAAAGTTTTTAAAATGTCATTGAGTCATCGGTAGGGAAAGGGTGAAAAAATAATATGAAGAGCTAAGCTATTACATGTTTAGAATCCTGAACTTCTTGTCATTTTCCTGTGGCTTGTCTTTGAGATATAAATATTATTAAACTGTACTTTCTTGTCACTCAAATTTGATTAATACAAAAGTAAAGATGAGAACCTGTAAAAACTTCTCTCTCTGCAGCACTAGCTTACCTTTAGATCTCTAATTGGCTTTCTCTGTGTGTGTGTGAATTCCTTTTTTTTTTTCCTCTGAGATCAGGCTAGCATTGACCTTTTTTATCATAAAAGTAGAATTTATTCTCATTAAGTTTAATTGTGTAGTTAATGTTTTTAGAAGGTGCCTATTAAGCTCCTCTCTGACATTTCTAAGATTACTTAAGGTTCTAAACTTGTCATGGAAAAATGTCAACCCATCAAAATGCCCAATTCTAGTTTATATATGCACTAGCCCTGACTGATTCTTATTTCTGTTAGCTAGTTTGTGAAACCTGTTCTACAGACCTCTTCCACTCATTTCCTAAGAGTTTTTCAAGGATCTCTTGCCTTATCATATATTCTTTTGTTCTAAGGTCAGATTCAAAAACATATTTATCATTGAAATTCACTATTTTTTTTGTCAAACCAATACTTAAATGGAAATATAAGGGCTATCCGGAAAAAATCCAGCCATAAATGCCTCTGTTTTTCATATTACATGGCTGGATACTTTCCACACAGCTCTCACGCTGTCATAAAACAGGTTCATTCATACTTTTTTTATTGTTAAATTTATTGGAGTGACATTGGTTAGTAAAAATTACATAGGTTCCAAGTGTACAATTCTACAGTGCATTGTCTTTGTGTTGCATTATGTGTTCACCACCTGAGTCAATTTTCCTTCCATCACCCTGTATTTGCCTCCCCATCACTTCTCTCGACTGAGATGTCATTCATACTTTTAAAAAACAAAAACATGTCTATAGAAGGCATTTATACCAATTCTTTCCAGCTAAGTATTCTTTGCCCCACTTCATTAATCTGCCTACTAGAACTTATTGAAGTAACATAGACAATGACTCTTAATCTATCATCCTTAATAGTACTGGGTTTTGTTTAGGCAACGACTAATGGGTAAATAAGCATTTAAACAATGAGTTTATTTGTGATTATTACTTATAAGCCTTGACTTCTGCCACTGTGTTAGTTATACTTTGCATTACTCATATTTTTTCACGTTCAATGTGTTGTGCCTATTTATGTGAAAACATCCATTTTCTTGCTTTAGAAAATGTAAACCATTGAACAATGAAACTAGTCATCCTAGGAATAGTTCTAAGAAGGATTCTATGAAATACAGAAAGCAAAGTTTTATTCTTGAAACATTCTGCCTCATCCTCATTCAGATGAGCAGTCTAATGTAAAACTAAGTCTAGCAATATTTTGAGACCACCTGATGACAACATTTCTGGACAACAATGTCAGAAAGACTTCTCCTGTCACCTACCCTCTGTTTTCTCTTTTCTCTGCCAAGTTTATGTGTATCTCTAATTAATGGCAAATGTGTTATGATTTAATCTAGTATTTTTGTTGTTTTTGTGAAATAATAAGATATATATGTGTTGTAAAAGGATACATTCTTAAAAGAAATTTTAAGCTCATGATGGACTAATTCAATGAAATAATCTGTTTGAATATTCTTTAATCCTTTTTAACTAGTCAAAAGTACTATTAGGCAATGCTTATTCAATCTTTAATGGGCTATATTTCCATATGAATACTTAAGTTTCTAAATTTTGGTAACCTTTGAAGATAAATTATAGACCAAAAGTTACAGAGCTATATTTATCTGTACCATGACCTAATTTTCCATTAACATGGCAGGTAAGATAAATATATATGAATATTTACCTTTAACACTTACGTGGTTATTTATATTTAAAAACTTTATATGCTTGTTATGTTGAGAGTATTTTGAGATCATATTTAATTTAAAAATAAACTGAATGAGGGAAATAACTTAAGGTCACTTAGCTAGTTATTGGCAGTGTTGACATTTCAGTATGCTCTATGATGTCATACTCACATTTGAAAAAGTAAATAAATTTGCCCTAAGCCTTTAGAATTTTGTATCCTTATGGTTGAATTAGTATTCCAAGGACAAGCGAGTATAGTGATAAAATTTAGACCACAACATCATTCTTCTTAAACTAAAGCAAAAACATTAAAACTAAAAACTACCTGTTAGCTTATATCTGATTAAATATCCAATATTACTTTGTAATATCAACATTAATATTTAAACTACACATGATTAAACTCCATAATAATAGTTTCAGTTTACATTTTATGGGCTTGTCACAGAAATGCCACTACTATTATGTGTCAAAATTGCATCTCGTAACCTTACCTGCACCAGTGTTCTCACACATTTGCATAGCAGCAGGATCTTGCATATCATTGCAGTTGTTATACAGTCATTTTTCCTATGTGTGCTAAAATATCTCCCAAATGATGCTTTAAATCCTTGTAGGGCATGACGTCTGAAGGAACAGCACATGTTCAAAACATATCTAAATCTCACAGTTTTTTTATAATGAATCACAACTATATTTCTCTGACCAGATACAGGCCACTCTATTTTTTAGCCCCTGCAGGTGTTCTAAGGAATTTAGAGGAGAAATGAGTTGCCCAATTCCCCAGTTGTCTCTGGCCAATTAACTCCTATCATCACTGTTACAATCCAGGGATACTTGGTACGTTAGAGATTAGAATGTGTTTTCTTGAATCTCAGCATTTGTTAGAAGAATTTGCAAGTGAAAGGAGTTGAGCCATTGTTAGTTAGCCAATCATTTGCACATGAATATCAAAAAACAATTTCTGTGTTTCTAAAACTTATATTATAACCAACTTAATGGAAGCTACCACAATTTTAAAAATTCCATAGCAGTTCAATAATAGCAATAATATATGAACTATTAAACATTATTTAAATGTATTTTTCTAGAAAATAGCATCCACATTTTAGTTGAGTGAATATGGCACTATAGGAAAGAATATTGATTATATAAGTATTTTCTAGTCTTTGGTGTTAAAATATTTATATTTTGCATAACTAACTCTAATTATTTTTTCAAATATTTTTATAAAAAGTGAACTGTGACACAGGGTGTAAGGTGAGTGTAAGTTTAGAAAACAATATATCTATATTTATATATAGGAGGACTTTTGAGAAAAAATCCAGCCATAAATGCCTCTACTGTTCATATTATGTGGCTGGATACTTTCTGGACAGCCCTCATATATCTCTATCTAAATGTGTATGACAATTTAAAGCTATATATCCTCATAGGACTGACATACTTTAAATAATTTACAATACTATTTTCAGCAAACATAAGAGGAATAGACATACCTATATATTATTGGAAATAGGCGTCAGTCATATAATTATAAACTTATATACTTTGAGATAGCAATTTTGAAATTTATATAGCTAATCTAAATTACTTTGCTCCTCAGAATTATCATTCATGCATCTTGGCATTTATTAATTGGCTATATTGATAAGATACCATTCATCTATTCATTTAACAAATTGTCTTTTTGTTCGTTGACTCTTGATATCTAGAAGTCTACTGTAAAACCCATTGGTCATGCCAAGCTAAGTTTATTAGCAGTAAGAAAGAATGTCACTGTGACAGAGTCTGAGTTGTATTTTCAACTGAGGCATGATGGCGGGGTATTTTAAGAGTTTCAGGGTCTACAGGATTCAAATATGCATCCCTCACGTTCAAGGTACAGATTGGGATTGTGTAGATGTTACAACATAATAACTGATGAATGAGAACTCTAAGATGAGGGCTTTAAAGCAAGTTCCGATGAGCATCCTCTCAGTTTTTAATGTCTTCTTTAGTTTGTTTGCAAATTCATCTTTTTTTATTTATTAAATTTATTGTGTTGTCTTCCATTTGTAAAATTATATAGCTGTTAAGTATATAATTAGGCTCTTGAGCCATTTTCCTGCTCAAGCCCACTCCTACCTCTCAGGAATGTACTTTCCCTTTTAATAAACTATCCCTTTGTTTCACCTTATTTTCCTTTCAACAAACTGCTTCTTGGTTTCACCTCTAAAACAATAATAAAAAGTATATCATTCTATAATACATCATCTATATGTTGCATTATGTGTTCATCGCACAGAGCCAGTTCTCCTTCCATCACCACATATTTGACCCCCTTTCCCCTCTTCTACAACCCTCCATCCCTTGCCCTTTGGTAACCACCAAACTGTTGGTGTCCATGAGTTCTTGTTTGTTTCTTGTGTTCATTTGTTGTGCTCAGTTTTATGTTTCAAATATGAATGCAGTTATATGGTTCTCTACTTTTTATGACTTATTTTGCTTAGGATGGTGATCTCAAGATCCACTCATGTTGTTACAAATGGCAGTATCTCAGCTTTTCTTATGGCTGAGTAATATTCCATTGTGTATGTGTACCACAGCTTCTTTATTCAATCATCTATCAAAGGACACTGGTTGTTTTCATATCTTGGCCACTGTGAATAATGCTGCAGTGAACATCGGGTAGATATATCTGCATGGATAAATGTTTTTAAATTTTGAGTAGATACCCAGAAGAGGAATTGCTGCATCATATGGTCATTCTATTCAGAAGTTTTTGAGAAACCTCCATACTGTTTTCCATAGTGGCTGTATCAATTTACATTTCCACTAGCAGTGTATGAGGGTTTTTTTTCTCCACATCCTCTCCAATATCTGTTATTACTTGTCCTGCTGATAATAGCCATTCTTACAGGTGTGAGGTGGTATCTCAATGGGTTTTAGATGGCATTTCCCTAATAACTAGTGAAGTTGAGCAATTATCTTGGAGTAGCTGTCGCTTCTTCGAGCAAGCAGACAGAGTATTATGAAGAATTTGAAATGTACTTCTATACCAGGAACCCAGAGTATGCTATTAAACCCAGAAACTGAACTCATGCTCTTGCTACATAAAAAAAAAAACCCCCACAGATCAGACATTTAAAGACATTTACAGCTTCTGTTAAGTTATGGCCATTTTATACATAAAAATAAAAGAAGGGGATTTAATATAAACTATGTTTGGTAACCATTCTTTTTATGATTTTTTCATTTTGAAAGTACCCAGGAATCAAAATTATTTATTAATTAACTTGACTTAATATTAGTCCAAATCTTAAAGTTGACTAAATACCTAGAAATTTAATTTCAGCATGGCATTTATAATATCTACAATATTAAATATTTTAGAATATATCTATTATAAATTTGGTCTATTAAATCTAATTTGATTTTTTATAATAACCTGTGGAAATCATATTAACTTATCATAGAGCTGGAACAGTTTGAAAATGTAAATCATTAGAAGTTAAACTGAAATCTTCTATTATTATAATATTAACTAAAATATTGTGCAATATTATATTTACCTGTAATAAAATTAGTAAAAAATTGTAGTGAAAAAGCTAATATCACTCTCATCTTTCCAGAGTTACCTATTTATCAAAGATAAAACAGTGTTTTAAAGAAGTAAGCATCTCTGTTTATATATAAAAATATATGATCATATAATCTCCAAGGTTTTCTGAGAGTAGGGAAAAATAGAAAGAGATGAATGGTAATAGATGTGAGAGGAACTTCAGGGAGATAGAAAGTTATTGCTCTATAAACTTAATTATCTTTCCTATGCAGGCATACCTCATTTGATTGTACTTGGCTTTATTGAGCTTCATAGATGTTGTATTTTTTTACAAATTGAAGGCAAGACCCTCCACCAGCAAAAATGTTATGACTCACATTAGTGCAGTGGTGTGGAACCAAACCTGAAATATCTCCAAGGCATGCCTGTATAAAGAGAAAACGTTTAAATGCAAGGAAAACACATTTCGATGTATACATATGAGTAGACAAAAGAGGGTCATTATAGCTGACACACAAAAAAACTTACACTCTTGACAAATCCATCAAATTGTATGAGTATAAATCTAGTTCTTATTAATCGACACAGTATGAACATAATCAAGAAGATTTTTGTACAGCTAAATAATGACCTCTCTTTTAGATAGTCAAGACAGAGCATTTTCTCATGAGGATCTCTTGCTTTCATTTATAAGCATTATTTTTTTTTTTTTTTTTTTTTTTTTTTTTTTTTTTTTTTTTTTTTTTTGCTTTTTGGTGTGTGGGTAGCTCCCTGAATAGGAATCAAACCCAGGCCTCAGCACTGACAGCGCCAGCGCCGAAGCGTTAAGCCACTACACCACCAGGGAGCTCCCAGCATTATTTCTTTAACATTCCACCTTCATTGGGAAGGGGATCATGAGTGAAAACACACACACACACTCTCTCTCTCTCTCTCTCTCTCTCTCTCTTCTCACAAACTTGTCTGTGTACTTTTCTGCTAGTATTTTAAATTTGCTCAGCATTAGTTGATTCTCTATTCAGAAAGATGAGAGAAAGTGGAAGCTCTCACAATAGCCTGCTTATATGCATCAAAATAATTTGGATTACTACCCCCTTGCTTAGCCCTCTCTTACTAATTCCTCTTTGCTTCCTACATCTCAGCCTCATTGGCCTTTATGCCATTAATCGAGACACGAGCATCTGCTTTTGCTTTGGTTGTTCCTTTTGCTAGTTGCTTTTCCTCCATGTTTCTGAATGGTTTACTCTCTTCATTCTCCTTAAAGTCTTTGTTCAACCAACACTTTCTCTGTTAAGCCACCCAGAAAAGTCTCTCTCCCCACCCCATCTGCCATCGCCTGCAATCCCACTGTGCCTATTCTCCTTTATTTTACTCTTTAGAACTTGTCACTTCTAACATACCATAAAATTCACTTATTTTTAGGCTGACCAGACATAACATTTTAAACAGGGCAGAAAACCATAGTGTTCTCCTGTTTCAAACAGTATGTATTGTTAGCCAATTGTAACTTTGAATTCAGCCCTGTGAGACTAGGCTGACCATACCTATTATTTGAAATGGGACAGTACTATTGTTTTCTGTTAAAATGGTATATCTGGTCAGCCTGCTTATTTGTTATGTTCATTGTTTTTTTAAAGGCATTACAATATTTTATAAATTTTTATTACATTTATTGGGGTGACATTGGTTAGTAAAAATTAAATGGGTTCCAGGTGTCCAGTTCTCCATCATTTACATGTTGTGTTGCATGTTCATGACCCAGAGTCAGTTCTCTTTCCATCACCATGTATTTGAGTCCCTGTTACCTCTCTCCCACCCGCCTCCCGCATACCCTCAGGTAACCACTAACCACTAAACTATTGAGTGTGTCCATGAGTTTTTGTTTCTTTGTTGCTTTCAGCTTCATGTTCCACATATAAGTGAAATCACATGGTTCTTGTTGTTTTCTGTCTGGCTTATTTCGCTTTGCATGATCGTCTTAAGATCCATCCATGTTGTTATAAATGGCAGTATTTCATCTTTTCTTATGGCTGAATTATTTTCCATTGTATATATGTACCACAGTTTTTTTATCCATTCGTCTACCAAAGGACATTTTGGCTATTTCCACGACTTACTCACTGTGAATAGTGCTGCGATGAATATTGGGGTACATATATCCTTGCAGACTAAGACTTTCAAATTTTTTAGGGTAGATACAAAGAAGTGGAATTGCCAGGTCATATGGTAACTCTATTCTTAGTTTTTTGAGGAACCTCCATACTGTCCTCCATAGTGGTTGTACCAGTTTGCACTCCCACCAGCAGTGTATGAGGGTTCCTTTTGCTCCACATCCTCTCCAACATTTGTTTCATGTCTCGTTGGTAATAGACATTTTAACAGGTGTGAGGTGATATCTCATTGTGGTTTTTATTTGCATTTCCCTAATAGGTAGTGAAGTTGAGATCATTTTTTCATATACCTGTTAGCCATTTGTATGTCTTCCCAGGAGAAAGGTCTACTCAGGTCCTCTGCCCATTTTTAAATGGGATTGTTTGTTGTTTTATTGTTGAATCCTACAGCTTCTTTATGTATTTTAGATATTAAACACTTAAAAGAAGCATTGTTCCCATTCAGTTGGCTGTCTCTGCTTTGTTGATGGTGTCTTTTGCTGTACAGAAACTTTTAAATGAATGGGACTACATCAAACTGAAATGTTGTTGTTATCAATCCCCCTTCCCACCCCTGAACACAGGAGTCAAAATGACATAGGTCAGTGATGCCAATTTTAGTTCCTAAATAATAGTATCTTTAACATAGCATAATTAACCTTTATTAAATTAATGAATTGAAGAGAACACATAATTTTCTCAATGCCACATAATATATGTATAGGGAATATATTCATCTCTATTACTGTAAAATTTGGCTCTGAAATAATAATTCTCATAATTTTTCCTCATTTGTATATTTAAGAAAATAAACCATTTACCACAATTTTCATAAATTATATATCTACGTATAGAATGATTATATAGCCTATTCTGTATTTAAAATGATTAAACATCCTAGATTACAGAGTTCATTTGTTGGATGACAAAATTTATTTCACTAGTTTTCTCCTACAATATATTAACATGAGTATTTTATTAATTTGTTTTTCATGGTTTTAATAGATGGAAAGCCATCTAAAAATTATAATGTTTTAAATAACATCCTTTGCTTTAAATCTTAAAAGTTCCCACTATGAAGTAAGTAAGATTCAAGGGATCCAAATTTTCTACATGTCACACCACACTGAATACAGTGAAAGACTGGCTCACCTTGTCAGAAGATGTCTTAAAAGGATATAAGAAAATGCTTCAATTACTCCTTCTTGAAGCAAAGAATTTTTAAAATTTTTATATTATCTTTCTATCTATCTATCATCTGTCTATCTATAGCCTGGTTGAAATACTATTAGAGGCTTCAAAATTATAAGTGATGTATAAGTATTTAAAAATTCGGATAAAAGTATTTTTAATGACTATCAAGCAATGAGAATCTAAAACTTATTTTATAACTCTAGGATATGTCTTTCGAAATTACACCAACATGTTGAAATGTGAGAAGGATAAAAATATCCCTTTCTTCTGAAACAAAATATATGACATTTTCAGAAGTGCACGATATAAAAAAGAAATGTCATCCATGGAAATGACAGGCAAGATAGCCAATCAGCCCACAAGAGTTATGCCATCTCTAAAGGCAACTCTAAATTCCTTGACTAGCTTGAGTAAACTGCTGCAGTGTCTAGTGTTCAGATAGTAGAATCTTTAATGGAGGTTAAAGAAATCTATATAAATTAAATGTTTTATTTACCTTTATGCTATCAGATTCTGAAATATCATAAAATATTATTTGGAACAGTGTTATGTGATTTAAAAGACTGTGTAATATTTAATGAATTAGTACCTATATGGATGCATAATTTTTAATTTTATGTTCATAAGTACTTAATATATAATTGAGACAGTTAAATAATCAAAGCATTGTAAAATTTTCCTTAGGCTATACATTTCCACATTTTGAAATAAAATAAGCTTTTTGATATATTATAGCTATATAGTGATAGTAGAAGGTACTAAACTTCCCAATGCTGAAATTTGATACTTTACCAAATGAAGAGAGTAAAACTAACTATATACCTATATCTATCTATACCTAATCTATATCTATATCTTCTATTTCTGTATCTAATCTATAGCAATATACCTATATCTGAATCTATAGGTATCTGTTTATCAATAAATTTCTCTAGAGAGAAATTTATATATTCAGTTTTTAAAAATTATTAAATTTCTTATCATTCAATAAAATAGATGCTATTGATCTAGTCCTCTAATGTCAGTATTTCTATCTGACAAAAAGAAAATCAATTCAATCAATGTATGAATATGCATATGGTTAAAAATTGTTTATGTGGATCACAATTCTGTGTAGGGAAAAGAAACTTGTGTGTTTTTATCATTTATTTTTAAGGATGGATGAACTAATGGGAAATTAGTTGCATCAACATTACTGGGGTGTTAGAGGAGAAAACTCAGGTCTGCCATGGGATACTTTGTTTCAGGGTCCTGTTACCACAGTGATGATCCAAAGGTCTGGAATACTGCAGTCATTGCAGACAGTGGCACCTCTGTCCCAGTTGCCTGCCACTCACAATTGTCTCACAGTCAGAGGACATGGATTCTAGCCCTGCAGAGAGTCCTGTCTGCTGCAGCCGGGCCCTCTACCACAGCCACACTAAAAGGAGCACCTCCTTCCATCATTGCATTTTCCTGTCAGTGCTGCATTTCATGGACAAAAAAAAATATCTTGTCTAGAATCTGAATAACAGAGTTTAGCCAAGAAAGTTTTTAGCTTTCTGGCCTCTGAGATACTGAAATGAACTTAGAAAGAAGGGAGTGGGGTCAAATATTTAGTGATGGAAGAAGAACTGACTCTGGATGGTGAGCACACAATGGAACACACTGACAATGTATTATTATAGAATTGTACACTTAGAACCTATATAATTTTACTAACCAATATTACCTCAACAAATTTAATAATAATAAAAAAGAAAAGGTTGCCAAAATCTAGTGGACAGTATTTAGTATAATCCATTGCTTTATTATTAAACATTAATACACACCCTATGTGTGTGTCTGAGTGTGTGTGTATTTACATGTGAAAACAGCAACAGGAAAATAACATGCTTCCATCTAATGGAATGAAGTCTCCTTCATGTTAATAAAAACATTCTAAACCCTTGTCAAAAAAAAAAAAAAAGAGAGGTCCAAAACTCATTAGTTGGTCTTCATTTCTGGTTACCATTGATTCTTATTCTAATATGCTCATAATACCATTTTAACAACCAGAAACTTGAAAATTACTGAATTATAAAGATGATCAGCATCCACAAAATGTCTTAAAATATAAAAAGTGGAAAATTTGTATAACACAAGTGAAAATGTATTGACATATGTAAAAGTATTTAATAGTTAATGTATGAGGTCTGACAATTAAGTTCACAAACTCATCCTAGTAAACGGGATATTCATCTCATTGCTGAATATCACTATGGTCACCTTCGAAGTATTCCCCTTGGGAAGCTATGCACCAATGCCAGTGCCTAGTTTACCTTTTAAAGCAATTTTGGAACTCTTTTTCTGGAATGGCCATCAGAACCATTGTATTACACTTGATGCCCTGCATGTCATCAAAATGTCTTCCTTTCAATATTTCCTTTATCTTCAGGTAAAGAAAAAGTCATGGGGGTTAGATCAGGTGAGTAGGGAAGTGTTGAATCCTGTTATTTGTGTACTGGTTAAAACCCTCTCAGAGACAGTGCCGTGTGAGCTGGTGAAAAGTTCAGATCTTTTTTGTCTAACTTTTTCATGTAGCCTTTTCAGCACTTTCAAATAGTAAACTTGGTTGATGGTTTGTTCAGTTGGTACAAATTCATAATAAACCATCTCTCTGATATAAAAAAATCAACATTGTTTTGACTCTTGATTTGCACTGACGGAACTTTTTTGGTCATGGAGAATTGGCCGACTTCCATTGTGGACTTTGACACTTTGTTTCAGGGTTGTATTGGTACACCCATGCTTCATCAAAAGTGATAACATGGCCCAAATGATCATCTTGCCTGTTCAAAAGGTCTTGACAAACTTTGACTTTCCTTTGCTTTTGCCTCTCCTTTGCTTTTGTTCATAGGTGAGTTCCTTCAGAACCATTTCTGCACATACCTTTCTCATGCCAAGATTTTCACTTAAGATTTTGCTGTTTCTCTATCAATGTTTACTTGGTCTGCTATGCTTCTCACAGTCAGCTGATGATTTTGACATACAATTTGATGAATTGCAATGTCTTCATCAGTTCTGCTCATTACTGGCTGCCCTGACCTCTCTTCATCAGTGACACTTTCTCTCCCTTCAGAAAAACATTTAATCCATGTGTACACTGCCATTTTCTTCATGACATTATCTCCATAAACTTGGACTAACATGTTTTTAATTTCATTTTCATTCTTGCCAAGTTTATCAAGAAATTTAATATATGTCCATTGCTGTAATTCAAGCTCTGAAATTCTTATGATGACACACAAAAACATGAAACCATAATGAACACTACTCAGCAAGACAGTGCCACACATCAACATGAACATAGCTATTTCTTCACCTCTCCATGCTGTATTTCATTTCTTAGACATCACTAAACAAAGAATATTTGACTTGATGAAATGACCCAAAAACTTGTTCTTGAAGATCAGAGTCCATGTTAGTCTTGTCAATTTTAAGTTTATCTAGTCTTCCATTCACATTTACAATAGGACCTGAGATTATAAGTAGGCACTAGGAGATCTCATAATTTCCAGAAATAATCTTCTCTGTAACTAATCAATTTGTATTTCTTAATACCTTCATCTTTTTCACCAAACTTCCCAGCCCACTCCCCTCTGGCACCTATCAGTTTAAATTAATATAAAATAATTTTGAATGTCAATAATAAATGGAGAACGTGTTTTAATTAAGTACAAAAACTAAGAATGCACTCACTATAGTACAGAAACATACTTCCCCTTTGATTATCAGGATCACTCAGTCGAAAGAGCAAACCCTTTTGCGGCCCATAGGTTCACTGTCAAGAGGATTCCAAATGGGCCAATGGTGCCCATTGCATCACTTCCATTGCTGTGAACTATTTCCCATATGATTCTAATAAACCTCCAAATACAGTAGTTTAAATGTCATATTCATATACATTGTACATAGGCTGTGAAATCACTTCATTTCTGTATTAACAGTGACGTCTCTTTCTTTAAAATTGTCCACTTTTGTTTCTGTAACATTTCCTCAAATTAATCTCTAAAAACATAAAGAGACATGTTTAAAGAGAAAATAAAACAAAATTTTCCACAATCAGCCTGAAAGCTGGGACAGTATTATAACATATTTTTTCAATAGATAGATCAACAGAAGCATTGAGAGAGGGGATATATGAAGAAAAAGAATTAATAGATTGAATTGATTTCAAATAGAAAATTGATTGGGTGAACTTTATTTTGTTTACCAAAGACATTTATACATATGAATGCCTACATTTATAATATACCCACACTATATACAACCATACACACCTTTAACATATGTAACATTTAACATTTTTAAATCATCCTTTAAAAGACTTTAAACTTTTGCATTACATCTTTTTATAAAATTGTAGATCACTTTTGAGTCATGTTACTTTGCATTACACTATGACAAATAATAACAAATGGTTGATAATGCTTTATAATTACCACTCAGGTTAATTTAAAATGCATTATAAAAAAGGTAATGTAAATGTGTAATATAGGTAGCTGTCTCTTCTTGGCATTCAACATACTAATTAACATTTAAAATAAAAATTCTGGTTTATAATGTTTAAATATCTACTCCACAGATTGCCATCATTCATGGTAATAATAAGAAATTTGAGATTATCTGTGAGTGGTGTTTGTATTTATGAGTTTGAAAGAAAATTAAGTTGTTTATTTCTTATATGTATAATTGTAATAAAATATGAAATATAAGTGTTAGGGATAATGACAAATAAAAGAAGAGTTAAAGTCACAAAGACGAATAACCTTTTAAAATTATATATTTCACTTTAACCCACAAGGCATTAATTAGACCAGGACTGGGCAAGAAGACATTGATTGCTCTCCACCAGTGAACCAACAAGCAATTTGGGGGTGACTGCCTGAACACTAAAATAAATAGCTAGTGGACCACAACACTTCAAGAAATAGCCCTTGCTCTTAAAAAGTCTGCCCAGGCCTAAATTAGAAAAACACGAGAAATTTTGTCCTTTAAAAATAATAGCCTATGTGCTCAAAGTCAAAATGTACATTAATTTATGATATGATAATAGATAATGTGATCATTTTGAGCAGGAGTGTCCAATATTTTGGCATCTCTGGGCCACATTGGAGGAAAAAGAATTGTCTTGGGCCACACACTAACGTTAGCTGATGAGCTAAAATAAAGTTCTGTGCGTTATTTTTGTAATGTTTTAATAAAGTTAACACATTTGTGTTGGGCCATATTCAAAGCCATGGACAAGCTTGCTTTAGAGAATATTAAAAGGAAGAAATAAGCAAGTGCCTTACTGTGAACATTTTTTAAAAATGAGTATAGTCATTCTCTCAAAACTGACAGGAATGAATTTCAAAACTACTTATGCTGAATATGTATGTACTAGCAATGTGTTTTTGTATGAGTTGGGAGAGTATGAGAGTTGGGTTAGTATAGTGGAAAAATTACCATATGGTACTCATCCTTTTAAAATTTTTTATACTTTAAAGGTCTGATAATAAGAAATTAGGATCTTCCTGTTTTCTTTTTTATACATTTCTTTTTAAAAATTGAATAGTACTCATATCCCATAACAATAATTTGGAAGCCAAGATACCAGACAGCTTTTGGTATTTCTTAATAAATTCTATAAAGTTAATTGGTTAAGAGGTATAACAAAGACTGGAATGAAGACTGGATATAGTTAAAAATCCATTTATTTTATTCTGGTTTTCTATTTCTTACTGAATCAATTTTGGAAATTTGTGTTGTTCTATAAACAGAGGTTTTCAAATATATTAGCTTACCAACTGATTAGTATTTAACTTTTCTTGTGTTTTTACTGCTATTTTTTATTTCATTTTATTTTATTATACTTTCAGAATTTTAGGGATGTTATCATGGTTTTTCCCCTATAGTTCTAGTGTGTGGTGTATAAAGGAAGGGAGGAAGAGAGGGTACAGTTGGAACCCCTAGAAAACAGTCTTCAGTGGGAATGGAACTTAGCTATTTCCTCTATTAGGAAAAAGCAATAAGAACTAAACCTTTGGAGTGATGACGTGATCATTTGTTCAAATGGGAGACTGTGGTAAGGTGTGATTCTGATACATGACAGCAATTCACTGGAAGCTAATAGGGGTAGGAGAAAAGAAATGGGTATCTGTACCCGCTTTGTTAGTGGCACCTGGTCTGTCTCATTCTCTCCTTTATTTCTTGCCTCAGGCACTTGGTGACTCTAGCTGTTCATTTCACTCTCTGTTATTTTCTCTCTCCTGATATGTCTCTTCACATTCTGTCACTACTACTGTACCAGGGTTTTAAGGTTGACTGGTGTTTTGAATTAATAAAACTTTTCACTCTATGGGTTTTCCACTCAAGCTGATGTGTACAATGATAGCTGGTCATTGAAAGAACTCATTTCTAACAAAAAAAACAAGAGGCTATATATCTTTCCTGAATATGAGAGTGGACGTGGCTTAAAACCCAGTATGAAGAGGAACACAGATGTGACATTGCATGAAGTTGAGAATAAAAGTCAATAGATTGTTTAAACATCACATAAACCAAGTCAAGATCAAAGAGTTTGAGTTTCAAAGGGTATTGACATAGTAAATACTCATTAAAAATTAAGGATTTTTATGCTTTTTGTACTCATCTACATTTAAATTAATGTTATTTTAATATTTCTATTTAATTAATATGTTTTTTAATTTTATATGTTTCAAGATTGTATTTCACCTTTCTCTACAAAAAAAAACAATTCCAATTCCAAACCTTACTAATTGAAATACATGATTATGTACATGGCTGTAAGTAACTGTAAATGTGTGAAGGTAATGTGACAACTTGCATAACTCCAGACACATCTAAGTTTCATCTTAGTGGTCTATCTGATCTTCAGTACTATCCCAATGATTATATAAACCTCTAATACCTGTATTAAATTCTCTTTAAAATATCCATTGCATGTATTTTCCTGACTAAATCTCTACTAATAGAATAGGTGAAAACAATAGATACCTACTAGAATAGTGGAAAACTAGAGGCAATCGTGTGTGTGTGTGTGTGTGTGTGTGTGTGTGTGTGTGTGTGTGTATTTGTTATAAATACTGAAATTCTTGACTTAACCTGTGAAAGTTGGAATAATCTAGTCTGTATCTTCTTCCTCTCCAGCGTCATCTCACTCTGTGATTGTCTAATGCCTTTTCTTTCTCTTAGACATCAAGTCTCTGTGGTCTAGGAGGGTGTTAACATCCTGTTAGCATCTCTATCCACTGCACTGGCCAAGGCCTTGATGTTTTAGGAACTCAAGAAATGTTTGCTGCAGTTTTGATGAAATGTGCACGCACTCTTACACAATCAAAAAATAAAAACTAATAAGTATTTTAATTTTTTGTATGCAAAATTAATTATTGTAAAAATGTATAATCTTACTGCATTATTTTATACATTAGAATATAATCAGATTCATTATAAATTTTATTTTGATTTTTGCAACAAGGTGAAATGATACTGATGAAAAATATATAATATGTTATATATTATATATGTCTTGTGTTATGTTGTGTATTATGTTTTATGTGTTCTGTATATGTGTCATATACATTCATAAAAATATGATGACTACTTCTTTGTCCTACTAGCTATTCAAATGTACTGGGCTTTTATGCTACTTGAACTAATATGGTTCTTCTATAAGAACACACAGAACACAATAAATAAGAAAAATCTAAAAAACAAAAAGAGTTACTTAAACCTACTTAGAACCAAAATATTAATTTCTGAGCTAATATTTCAAAGGTAAATTCAGTTTGATTAGAGAAATAAATGTAAAATTCATAAGAATATTAGAAGAAATATGTTTTTCAATCTAATTTTAGAATTAAGCTCTAAGTACAAAATTAGACATCAAAAAGACCTGGATACTTACAAATTAAATTTTCAATTTTACAAAAAATATGAATGAAAGCGAAGACACAATGGTACTTCCATGCCCTTGGAGGATAAAAGGACTTACAAATTATGTCACAAGCCAAAAGACACTATTCTTGCTATTAAACAGTATTTACAAATCAAAAGGCAAAGTTGGAGGCAGATAGGAGAAAAAAACGTAGCACGTTAAAAAAGCATGAAAAAAAAGATGGCATATAATCTTATGAATGATGTTTATTCTCACTGTTGATTTGAAATAAATTTATGATATTGAGATGCTATTATCAAAATGATCAAGCACAATTCCAACAACAAAAAATACCTACCTTTGGAAAAATTACAGAAAATAAAAAAATAACAAACTGTTGTTGAAATTGGTAATTGAAACATTTCATGAGATTCTTTAGGAACTTATTTAGAAATCCATAGAAACATGCATGAACTGATGAAGTAATTTTAATAGTATAAATTTATTCGAAGAACATGATCAGAAATGCAAGTGAAAAAAAAACAATTGTATAACAAAAAATAAGAAATGCGAGTGAAGGGAACAGTTACAAATACAAAAAATGATTAATCATGTTATTTATAAGAGTAAAACAAAAAAGTCAGAAACAGAAAATTAGTGAAGTATGAGACATTCATAAAATAGAATGACATAAAAAAAGAAAAGCAATATCAGTTTGAAAAATAGAATATCCAATTAAGTATGCAAGTTCTGTCACAAACTTATAAAGTATTAGCACAATATTTTAAATTATACCGAGTTAGACATAAATTTGAAATAACATACATTAAAATGTCAACAGTTGTTTGACTTATTGAGCATAAGTAATCATTTTTTCAGATATTTTGTTTTTCAATAAATAACTTCAATACAATTGTGTGAAGTATAACAAACATTAAGAGCATGAATATCCCATAGCTTTAGAAGTCTCATATGTGAATCTTTTCTTTACAACTCATTATGTGCAGAACTTTGAGACAGTTAATTCTTTAATGCTTACTTAACTGTAAAATCATAATATTAAATCCTACTCATACCTCTTGTCTGAATTATCAGGTGGCTTAAATGGGTTAATATGTGCTGTTTACAATGCACATAGTAAAACAAATGTTTAATACATAATGTTACAAACTTAAAAATAGTATATGAAGGCTGTTTGGAAAGTATCCAGAGACATAATATGTAAAATAGAGGCATTTATGGCTAGATGTTTTTCCAGACAGCCCTCGTATATGCAACTTAGAAATAAAAATGCGTTCTAAAAGAATAATGCAGGTAATAAAAGGTGAAGAGCAAGTTGTAAAAACCTGTTCTTGTACTGCATATTTGTATGTCAGAAAGATCCCACATCATGTAATAAAATGGTGCAAAATACATTGATATGCTTTAATAACAATCAAGCAACTCAAGCATCACAATTAAGTCACGCATAATATACTGGTTGAAGTCAGAGTTAAACTTTTCTAATTGCCAAGGACATGCATTCACTTTTTCTTTGTTTCTGGTGATTCTCAGTTAGAAGTAGTATATAACTGACAAACATAATAATTTCTAAATTGAATCCACCATCATATTCACTTGTATCTCTCAATTTTTTAAATAAGAATTTTTAGAGCAGTTTTAGGTTCACAGCAAAATTGAAGGAAAATAGCCTTTATCTGTGTCTCTTTTCCCACATCTGTACAGCCTCTCCTGCTACAGCCACCACACACCACAGGGGCACCTGTATTATAGTCAACAAACCTACATTGTTACATCATTGTCACCGAAAGTCCACAGATGACATTAGTCTCCGTCTCCTTCCCTCTCCTCCCTCCCCTGTCTCTCTCCCCCTCCCTCTCTTCCCCTTCCCTCCCTTTTTCCCCCCCTCCCTCCCTCTTTCTTTCTCTCCCTTCTCTCCCTCTATCTCAATCAGGAAACTTTAGAACAGAATTCAAAGGCATTATTGCATTAGGAATAATATAAACTAATGACTTAAACTTATGACTAAGGAATAATATGAACTATACATGATGGAATATAATCACTTAAAAATGTATGCCTATTATTGTGAAACTCCATAAACTCTAACTTCTGTAACTTACCATTTAAGTTTATTATTAAAGATGGTTATGCTGATTATTGTTATTACTAAGGTATAGTATAACATAACACATTTTCTTTTTTAAGATAAAGGTATAATATACAAACTAGAATACATGAGAAAATTAAGAAGATTATTTGAATATGAGGTTTAAAGATGATTTGTTTACCTTTACAGTTTCACTGGCCAGAATAGTGTCTGATAAATAGATGTCAATTAAAATAGTGATTTTTTTAAATGTGTACCTTCCGTGTACCTAGCAGTGTTCTAGAGGCTGGAGAAGGTATAGCAATGAACAGAATAGGGAATAAAAAAGTCCCTGCTCTTAATTAAATTACATTCTGGAAAGTTATTGATAAATGTAATGTTATATATGGAAAGATCATGTGTTGAGGAGAAAAATAAAGTAGGGACAGTTACTGGGAGTCCTAGAAGAGAGATGTAACTGAGTGAAGACTTGAAGGAGGTGAGGGATTATATTTTAGAAATACCTTGGGGAAGAGAAATCAAGTTACAGAAAACAGTGTCACTGACCTGAGATGAGAGACTAGAGTTAGCATGTTTGAGAGAAAGGAAATTAGATTTCAAATTTCAATTCTTTGTAAAGTTTTTAAGTGAAGACTTTACCTTTTACAATGAGTGAATGGGAAACTAGAGAGAATTGTGAGCAGAAAAGTAACTTAGTCAATGTACATACTCAAAGAACTACTATGATTGTAATGACTATCCTTGAAGTATGTCACAGAGGGAAATAGGGAGACCTGTTAAGAAGCTCCTGACATAATTCAAGTTAGGTATGATGATGGCTTGGACCACTGTGATATGATAGCAGTGAAAAGTGGTCAGCACTGAGTGGGTCAAACCCATAGAGAGTAGTATTCATAAAGTTGAGTTTACAGGAAGAGAGAGTAATCAATTATATCAAAGACATGTAAGTTCTGAGAACTGGCCTTGCCTTTATCAGTATAGAATATTGATGACTTCACTAGAAGTAGTTCTAGTGGTACAGAAGAGAAGAATGTCCCCTAGGATAGATTTAAGAAAAATGAGGAAAAGCATAATTGCAAAGGGTATAAAGAACTCTTGTATTGATTTAAACTGCAATTGGGAAAATGGGAATGAAAGGAGGAGATGGGTCAAGAGAGATTATATTTTTAGGGTGGAATAAATAATAGCGTGATAGGAATAATCTAGTCGAAAAAGGGAGTTGAGGGAGTTCCCTGATGGTGTAGTGGCTTAAGGCTTCAGCGCTGGCGCTGTCAGTGCTGCGGCCTGGGTTCGATTCCCAGCCAGGGAGCTACCCACATACCAAAAAGGAGAAAAAAAAAAAAGGGAATTGATAGCATTTGGAGGTAGAATTGTAGAATTGACAAAGTGATGTTCTTTAGTAGGAAAAGGACAGGTCTTCTACTTGGAGGTGTATAGCACATAGAGATAGTGGGTCCACAGGTCAAGTGGGGGCTGTAATTCACTGTATGCTTGTTGTCAATGACTATACTCTCAGCAAAAGACTGAATCCACTCAAAGGAAGAAGAGTGTTTTCTTTGTACAAGCATATTGTATAGAGATCAAGACCCTGGTGAGAGAGCTTTAGCAGCAGTACCTAAGTACAGAGGTTGACTTTTGACAAATGGGAGTGAAGGCTGAGTAAGTGTTCATGGGTACATGGACTTCATTTCTCAGAGGGTTCAGAAGCAAGTTCATCAGCTAAATTTGAGTGTAACAGAGGAGATGATAAAGATTTGAAAAGAACAGAAAAGATAAAGAAGAGTCATTTAAGAGAGCAGCAGAGAAGGAATAGAAAAATGAATTTCCTTAAGATTTCTAGAGAATGTAAAATGAGATCAGGAAGCATGGGTATGTGTTTTTCTGTAGTTCTGTCAGTGCCCAGATTCAGGACTAAATTAGTAAAGTGTTATTTAACTTGGATTAGAGTATAGCCAAGTTGTATGACAGACTTAAAGAAGCGTGATGTAGTTGAGAGTACATGCAAGGGAGACATTAAAACAACTGACCCTGAAATTTAAGTTTGGTTTTGATGGAAGATGAAAATAAAAGTTTGAGGAGGGAAAATGAAAATATTGTGGGTTCAATCCATACATATATAGATTCTGGTGACTGTGCTGGCTTATCAGTTGCTTGAGGCATTGAATAAAAATAAGAAGTCGGGAAGTCAAACTGACAGTGTGATGAATGAAGTTGAGATGGTGGAGGAGTTGCTATTATAGGTAATGACAAGTTCTACTCTAGGTCATGACCATGGAAATGAGTGGCTTGGGGAGTATTCAAGAAAATTTATAGTAGTTAAAGAAACTGAGAAGCCAAAGAATGGTTACCATTCCATTTATTCTGAGAATTAAAATCATTCAGAATTCTGACAGGCAAAGTAATTGTGAAGTGGGAGGTAAAGTCATCAAGAATTGAAGAGAGCATTGTATGAGTAGATAATGCAAGAATGTGAGTTTTCTAGGAATAATATCTGATAACATGGTTTTAATACTAGGGGTGCCAAAAATGTATACACATTTTAAGAGATGTTATCTATGTATTACTTTTCCAAGTTGAATTGAATTACAGTAGCAATGTGTAGTATGACCTTCACTCAAAGGATAGCATTAATCAAATAAATGCTAGCATCACCATGAGACAGGCAGGACAGTCAAAGAAAATGGTGGAAATATGGTTGTCCTTCGAGGAGTGCAAGACGATTTTGAAGTGGTATTTGAAATTTGAGAATGTTGTTTGAATTTCCCCCACACTCTGCTAACTTAATGCCCCTTGACTTTTACCTATCGGAGAGCTTAAAGATGTGTATTGTAGAAAACCTGCTATACTGTTGGTACTTTGGGAAGTAATTGAAACAGTATGCTCAGCAGTACAGGGGGACGTTTTCATCAACATTGCTCAAGCAGTAGTTCACCTAAATAAGTGTCTGGATGCTGATGGTAACTACTTTGAGCAAGTATTATAATTGCATAAAAGTGATTTGTATTCATCTTTTGTTATAGATATATGTTGAGTATTACAATTTTTTTTTGTTTGTGTTTTTGTTTGTTTTTATATGTGGATAGCTCCCTGGCCACAGTGCTGACAGAGCCAGAGACAAAGCCCCAAGCCACTACACCACCAGGGAACTCCTGAGTATTACAATTTTAATACAGTTTTTCCTTTCTTAAAATGTTTATACATTTTTTTGGCACCTTCTTTATTTCTGTGTAAGATGAAGAAGAGAATGGGAAGAGCAATGACAAACAGGGACACAATTACAGGGAAAACAAACAAACAAAAAATAACAAAAACCCTCTACTATTTGAGAACCCTGCAGGGGAAGTAAGTAATGTCCTTAAAAGAGTTCCAGGTATCAAAGACCTAAATATAAGATCTGAAACAATAAATGGCATAGAAGAAAACAGGTACTAAACTTATGGACCTTGGCCTTAGAGAGAATTTCATGAAATTGGCCTCAAAGTCAAGGGAAGTAAAAACAAAAATAAGTAAATGGTACTATACCTTACTAAAAAGCTTCTACACAGCAAAAGAAACTGAATAAAACAGAGAGGCAACCAACCAAATAGGAGAAGATATTTGCAAACAGCACCTTTGATAATAGGTTAATATCCAAAATATAAAGAACTCATACAACTCAACAACAACAACAAAAATCTAATTAAATAAAAAATGGACAAAGGACTTGAACAAACATTTTGCCCAAGTAGACAAACACATGGCCAACAAATAAAAAGATGCTCAACTTTTCTAGCTAGTAGGGAAACGAAAATCAAAATGAGATACCACCTTAAACCCATTAGAATGGCTGTTATCAATAAGACAAGCGGTAACAAGTATTGGAGAGGTTTTTTAAAAAAAGGAAACCTCAGACACTGCTGGTGGGAATGTAATTTGGTATAGCCACTATGGAGAACAGCATAGAGGTTCATCAAATTAATAATAGAATAACCATATTACCCATCAATTCCTCTTCTAGGCACCTATCCCAAGAAGTATGAAAACATTTATTCACAAAGTTACATGTAGCCACTTTGTTTATTGCAACATTATTCATGGTGACAACCTAAGTGTCCTTCAATAGCTGATAAAGAAGATGTAGTACATATATACTGTGGAATATTACTTGGACATAAGAAAATATAAAATACAGCCATCTGTGACAACTTGGATGGATCTTGAGATTATCATGCTAAGCAAAATAAATCAGACAAAAAAAGTTGAGAACCATATGATTTCACTCATGTGAGACAAAACTGAAAGCAACAAATGAACAAGACAAACAAAAACTCATATACAGAGAAAACACTTTAGTGGTTAACAGAGATAAGGAGGAGGGCAGGAGGTAGAAGAGTATAAAAGGGGGTCAATTATATGGTGATAGAAGGAGAACTGACTTTGGGTGAACATACAATGCAAAATATAGATGATGCATTACAGAAATGCACACTTGAAACCTATATAATTTTATTGTGATGTCACCCCAATTAATTTAATATAAAAAATCAAACATGTTTTAAAGAAAAAAAAAAGAGAGAGATCTAGGCATCCATTAAAGCAAAATTGTAAAGAGAAATTTCACTGAAAAATCTGAAGAAAAAGGGGTTTTGTGGTGGTGGAACTTTACTTCTATGAAATGATATCCATTGGAGCAAGCTCTGGGAAATTGGGAAAGGCAGGGAAAAAGATAAGAGTTCTCTAATTTTTACTTCAATTAAATGTTTTATTTTTGATAAAATCTTTTTATTTTAGTTTTTAAAAATATTTAATGTTTTCTAAATGTCAATACAGATAAAAATAATAAAATACATGAGTTTTTCCAAAAATATGCAGCAGAGCAGCAGTACCTGTGATCTGTCATGCAAGGTCCCTTGACTCTCTGATTTCCATACATGTCTCTCTTTTTGTCTGGTGGTAATAATGATTATTGTCAGCTACTTGCTGCCATAATGTTGCCACCATAACTATTGCATATAAAGAGGATAGAAAATGGTAGTGGTGAGATGACATTATTGTAGGAAATACGAGTTTGGACAATTAATTTCACGACCTCATCCTAGAAAAAGTGCTACATACCTTGTTGCCTAATATCACTGCAGTCACCTGCAGGTACTCCCCTTGGGAAGCTATGCACTTACACCAGTGCCTAGTCCACCCTCAAAACAATTTCGGAACTCTTTTTTTTTGGAATGGTCATCAGAGCTGTAGTTGTACCCAAAATCTGACATTTAATTTTGCGAACTTGCCACTGTGTGTTTACGTTGGCAGCACCATACAAACAACTTGGTAAGTGTTACAACCTCGCCAAGGTTATGTAAGGGCCTTGTCTTCTTATCCATTGAGCCACCCTATGCCTGTTTATCGGAGCATTTAATCCATATATATTGAAAGTAATTGTTGATAGATATTTAGTTATTGCCATTTTGACATTTCTTATAGTACTAGTTTGGTGGTAATGAGATCATTTAGCTTTTTCTTGTCTGAGGAAGATCTTTATCTGTCCTTCAATTCTAAGTGATCACATTGCTGAGTAGAACAATCTTGGTGGTAGGTCCTTGCTTTGTATCACTTTGAATATTTTCTGACAATTCTTCTGCCTGCAAAGTTTCTTTTGAGAAATGATCTGAAGCTTATGTGAGCTCCCTCGTAGGCAACTAACTGCTTTTCTCTTACTACTTTTAAGATATTCTCTTTGTCTTTAAACATTGACCCTTTAATTATGGAGTGTCTTGGTTTGAGCCTCTTGGGGTTCATCTTGTTTGTGACTCTATGTACATAAGTTTTTGAATTTGAAGTACTGACATCTTACATGTATATGGGGTAGTAAACTTTGATTTTATTTGTAATGAGAAATAATTTCCAATTGAAATAGGAGAATACCATCAGCTAAGGATGTGGAAAATTAAATGAGGAAGAGTAATACTAAAACATTTAGCCATTATCCCCATCTCATGGCAAACATACTCTTCTCTATTTTAGAACTAACTTACAGACAGTTATTCAAGCCAGAATATTTTCACCATACTTTCCCTTTCCCTGTCATACATATCCACTCAATCACCTAATTATCTTTTTCATTGATTCATTCACTAAAGATGTTTGTTAGCCAATGTTCTTTGATAAAATAGTGAATGTGATCATATGTTACATTCTACTGAATGCCAATTTATTTCCTAAACATTTCTCAAACTTTTTACTTCTTTTCGTCCTGATGCCATTATGTTAATAGTTCAAGTCACTGAGTTTTCTCACTTAAACAACTGCTGTTATCTTTTGGCAGCTGTTTTTTCTTCAATAATGCTTGCCTCTTGCTGCTATTCATTTCATAGCCATATCCTCAATGTTTAATTCCCAATTTCTTAATTTTTAGTTTATTGGAACTTTTAAAACCTGAGTGAATGGATCACATTTGAAAAATGAAGCAATCTTCTTAAACTTGTTTGAAAAAGTTCTGTTTTTGTTACATGCATGACTTGATATTTTCATTCCTATTACGTTTCTTCTTTCTGGAGTAGAGGCAGTTATTCTGCCACTCTTTGACGTTTAAGAATCATAGTAGATCATGAGTATTTATATGTTGAATAAAAGATTGGCTTTAGAATCAGAGATGGAAAATGCTGGCAGTCACTACTACATTATGCACAATAGCCAGGTTGATTTATATAATCATTGAATCAAATAATCTTAAAGTAGAATAATTCTATTTTATTTTATTTTAATGAACAGCACTCAATTTTGTGTATTTTTGAGCCCATAGAGCATCACTAGGCTATTTATCATTCTGACACTTTTCACTTCATGTTATTCCTCTCTTTTTCTGACAGCAAGGCAATTCACCTTTATTCGTCAACCATATTTTTAGAATATTTTTAAAGATATTTGCTGATTATTTTATGAAAGGGAAGTAGAAAACATTCCTTATCCCAGCTTATCATTAAGACTTTAAGTTTGCTAAAATAATAAGCCTGGCTCATCATCTGTCTATGAGGACAGGCATAATGAAAGAGATGAGCAAAGGTGCACATTCCACTAAAAATCTAAAACTCCATACCTCACATGGGATGTAATCAAGGAAAATAAGTGTATTCAGACTAGACTCACAGATGATGTATTGCTGCTCCTTGTAGTAAAAAGACAACTTGTAGCAGTCAGATTGCGTGTGCATAGCTAGGACTAGAGGACAATAAAACCTGGTGGCTGTTACTCATATTCTCTAAGGGTGAATGAAGGAGCAACAAAATTCTGAAATGTACTCTAATTATTCAACTGTATCCTCCATGTATTTATTTAAAACTATGCAAAGTAATTTGTTGACTCTAGGCATCTGAGAGGTAAGTTTAGAATATCTAACACATAATTTATATAGCAACAGAGACCCCAGAATCAGGTAGCACTGCAAACCTGCAATATATTATTGATTTTCTGATAAAGAACATCCTAAACTTATAGACTAATAGAAATCCTGTATTGTATTCCTATATTTTAAGTTATGGCCCAATAAATCAGTTTACTTTCAGTAATTACCTGGAAATGATGTCCCCATTCTTAGAGCACTCATTAGTCACTAAAAGTAAAAATGGCAAGAAAACTAATAATGCCTAATTTAGAAGATATTTAAATGCTTATAGATTTCTAAGCATGATTTGAAAATGGGAAAGCTGACTTCCTTTCTGAAGGATCAGGACAGACACATATTAGAAACCAGAATATCAGGCTTCTCAAGGGCAGTAATGTAACATGCCTGCAAGTGAGACCAAAACCACTGCTTTCTTATGTCTTTATTAGCAGATGTTTTGCCACAATTACTGATTTAAATTTTAAAATACATAATAAAATTGTAAATCAGCTGATCTGCACAGCTTGTCATCTTAATTAACAATTGGTATTTTAAATTATTGCTTCAAGCTTTAGTTCTTCAAATACATCGTATTCTGCATTTAATCGTATTACAGTTGTAAAGACTATATTTAAATTTACATCAAGGCACAATTGGAATTAAAATATAATTTAAGGCTTACAATAGTTTTTCAGAGAAAAATAATTAATGATCAGAATGTCAACATTATGTTTACTCAGATTGTGTAAATATAATAATATCCATAATTTGGAATGCTGGTTAGCAGAACAATATTAACATATTTATTAAAATACATTTAATGAAAGAGTCCTTAATATTTTATTTAGTTGTCTCTATAAAACTAATTTTAAAAATCGCACTAATCAATAATATGAGCACTCAATAAATATCAACTATCGTATATAATTTGAAATTGTCTCCTTTGTAAGTCAAAATGGTTGGATATCAGCAATTTTATATGACTTAACCTGAAAAAAATTGTATAATCTTTTTAACATGGTACATTGTCTTCCTTCTACCCTGCAAGTCAAAACTTTAAAGTATTTCATAAAATAAGGACAGGTAGCTCTATCTCAATAATGTGACTCTTTGATCTGTTTTGCTTTGAGATTCAACTTTAGAATCAGATGTCATTGTTTGATTTTTGTAAGTCTGAAATCTGCTTGTACTGAAAAGTAGAGTTGTTTCACAAACAGTAATATTATTTTAAATGATTTAATCATTACAAATGTATTATAGTTTGCATAATGTTTGAACAACTACACATAATTCTGCAGAACTCTTCTAAATGTCAAGACATATCCATTTTGCAAATGTCAACCCAGCATTCTTGAAAACTCAGTTCTATCATAAAGGATCCTCTTCTAATTCATAATAAAAGTTGCAGCATTTCCCTTTACTGCCTTCTGTACTAGAGAAAATCTTAGCAGCTGCATTCTTTATTCGATATTCAATTTGGTATTGCAGAGTCACTATCTGCAAATACCTGAATTATAGTGGTGAAATAATATATTTATACCATTTGTACATGTTTAAAATGAATCTCATTAAATATTGATATATTTTTTCAGTCTCTTAAATAATTCAAGAAATTATAGTGTATGATTCATTATTAAACTTTCACATATATCATTTCTCCTCAAGAGAATTATTGAATTTCAGATTTTTTGCCAATGTTATTTCTCTGAGGCCCTACATTTATGCTAATGTAAACTGTGACAGCCTATAAAACAAGATTCTAGACAAGCTATCAGAGCCTACTCCATTTTAATAAAGGAATATTTGTCACAGTCTCCCATGGTAAACATTTATTCTTGAAAGTTCTAATTTGGTACTAACATTTAAGATACTCTTTTATGGCTGATTACTTGCTTGCTTTTTGACCCATAATGTCCTATGCATTCTTATTTTCTCAATAGCAGTCAAATAAAGCCCTCCCTGTACCTTAAAATCAGCTCCTATAAGCGTCACTACATTTTTGGTGGTCTCCAGTCCTCTCAACATTAATTTTATCCCTCCAAATTTTTTTGACAAATTAGTCCAAACATTAGATATTGGTATCAGAAAGAGGAAAATCTAATTATATTTACATGGATTAAGTAGTAAATAAAGTTAAATAATGGTGTTTCAATGGTGGCTTTTCCTTGGTGACTTCTATTTTCCACATGCCCTTTCAGATATGCCATTTAACTCAGCTCTCTACCCTGTGCCCTTGGAACCTGTTGTATATCCTGTACATCCATAGGAATCCTTGCACTATCGTTTTAAGTTGGGTTTGTCCAAACAGAAACTCCAAATTGTCAAGTGAGGGAGTAAAATTAGGTTGACATATTTATTGTCTGAATTCTTTCCCATTCAGGTCACCACAAGCTAGCTGTGTCCCATAAATGAAGGTCACTGCCCCTCTCAATTAGCCATCTCTATATCCACATCTCCTTTCTTGGCCCCAGTAACCATTCTTGTTCATTTTGGGGAAGGTAAGATAGTAAAAGCTCATCTATTCCTAGTCCCAGAATACCACACTACCCTTTCTCACACCTTTGTAAATAGTTCTTTTGTGAAACTTAACTCCAACTATCCTGAGTAGGCCTCTGGTTCTGAGTCAGGACTCTTTTTACTAATATACAGGTGATAGATGAATAAATCACTTCTCATAATCTATGGCCATGATTTTTTCAATAGTCTGGTAGAATTATCATTTATACTAATTAAACATAATATAAAAACTACCATTAGATTTTCATAAATGAAATTTTATTTACCCTTGAGATTGTATTTTAGGCCCTAATACATGCTAGGGCTTATTGCTTATTGGATAAACATTCTGAATATTGGTATTCGTAAGCCTTTTCTATGACATTTGGAGCAGAATAGAGATGCTTGTTTGCAAATCACACAATATTTCAGGGTTCCTTGAAAGATCAAAGAAAAAAGAGAAGAAAAACAAACCTTAAAATTCTTTCATATTTTTAAATGTGTACTTTGAATTGCAGTCCATAGCTCTCTGAAACTTACCCTTAAGAAGGAATTTTGACAGCATAAAAGCCTGGAAATATGAGAAAATCTTGTTATCCTTATTTGAAGAAAAATGTTATAGAATCATACAAATATGAAGGCTGTCCAGAAAAATTCCAGCCATAAATGCCTCTATTTTTCATATTACATGACGGCATACTTTCCAAACAGCCCTTGTATTTATGTATTGCTTGGCAATAAGTGTATGTGCACATCCTTCAAAAATAGTGAAAACTATTGGAATATTGAGTCCTAACCTAATGGTCTTTTGCTGCCATTTAATGAGGTAACTAGTATTATAATTACAGATTGAAAAATCTGTGGTATAACATTACTGAATAATTATTCCAGACATTTTAAAAGATCAGAACTGTGTTTTCTTTATCTTCCATTTGAATGTCTGGTGAAGTTCACAGAACATGGTAGAATTCAATGCATAATCACTATCTGAAAATATCAATCTTAGTAATTCTCACTGACTGGCAATCTTTTTTTTTTTAATTCATTTTTATTGTTAGACTTATTGGGGTGACATCTGTTAGCAAGGATTACATGGGTTTCAGGCATACAATTCTACAGTGCATTGTCAACTTGATGTATAATAAGTTCACCACCTAATGTGACTTCTCTTCCCATCACCTTATATTTAGCTTCCCCCCTCCTCTCCCACCCCCTCCCCTTTCTCCCCTCCCTAACCCACTCGTCCCCAAATAAACATTAAACTATTGATTGTGTCCATGGGTTATTTGTTTGTTCAT
>PVJL010005767.1:0-25117 GCA_004026885.1 Lyroderma lyra
GGAGTTTTGGGGTCTCCCTGGCCTGATCTTTGGGCTCCTGCTTGCACCCATAGCTGAAATTGCATCCAATGGAACAATTGTCCTATTTTGTGCTGGTGAGGGCCAGGCCCCTGGCTGACTCAGACCTGCTTCAGCTCTTTCAGGGACCGAGAATACTCTACAATTCATTCAGACCCTGTCCATCGTTTGGCTCAGGCTGGCCCCCCATAGATTCTGTCTTACCTCACCACTCTCTATGATAACCCCAGGCAGGCCTTTGGCTTTCAGCTTATTAACCTTCTGTACGCTCAGTAGAAGTTCAGGAAGACTTCTGGATCCCTTCTAGACCACAGGGGGGCCTAGGAAGATTGAGGGACCATTGCTGGCCCCTGCCCTACCTAAACCCTTCCTCAATCATTTCTAACAACCATCATGGATGGCATCACTGTGTCAGACCAGTGCTTCTCCCATGATGGAGAGAGGACCAAAGCCACAATTATGGGATTTCGCCCAAATGATTCCTTTATGTAAAATGTGCACCAGAGTGGGGCTGGGATGGGAGCTAAGGCACATGAATCTCTGACCTTTTGTCCTTCTCCCTGCTCCCCCTCCTAGAAGTACAGGACCTCTCCCCATACATCTTACGTTGGATGGGCACGTCCCCTGTTCAGAGAGGCACGTCACTCTCTCTGAACAGGACTCTGTTAAAGCTTTGCTTACAATATGTAAAAGGAAACTCTTGAAATTTAGAAACCCCTTTATTTTCCTCACAGTGTTCAGACTTCAGTCTTGTCTCTAAAGAGGTGACCTGAGAACTGAAGCCAGAGGAGGGCCCCTCTTTTTTCTCTCATCCCCAGTTTTGACAATGGTTGCCATTGGCCAAAGAGGGGGAAAATGAACTGGGGGGAGGGTCAAAACATTAAAAACATATTTACATTATGCAGTCGACCCTTGAACAACATGGGTTTTAACTACGCAGCTCCACTTACACATGCAGATTTGTTTTCTATCCATATGCACAGTACCGTAAATATATTTTTCTCTTCCTTATGATTGTCTTCATATGTTCTTTCCTCTAGCTTACTCTGTTGTAACAATGCAGTATATAATACATATAACATACTAAATATGTGTTAATTGACTGTTTATGTTATCGGGAAGGCTTCTGGGCCATAGCAGGCTATTAGTGGTAAAGTTTTGGAGGAATCAAATGTGATACACAGACTTTTGACTGTGCAGGGAGAGGTGGGGGTACCCCTAAATCCTGTGTTGTTCAAGGGTCACTGTATATTTAGAATCTTATTACATAAAAACAAACAAACAAATAAATAGAATCCCTTTACATGAGGAAAGCTATCTACTGTAGTTGTGGCTAGGGCATGTGACGAGGGCCTGGGCTTGACCATCGAGGCTCAGCTCCAACTCAAGTCATTCACTGTGGCTCCTCCGTGGAGCAAAGAGAAAGGGAGGCTCCTGGGCCTCAGCTGCAAGAAGGGAGCAGGCTGGCTGGAGCTCCAGGCCTTGCAAGTGGCACAGGTGTACCCCACACCCCTCCTGAATTCCAGTAAGTAGATCATTGCCTCATTGTCCTCCCCCTTGGGGTTGCTGATTTGTGGGGTATAAACAGGAGAGTCACCACATTTTAGATGAGTCAGTGCTGGATAGAGAGAGAAGGGGAAATTTCAGATGAACTCCTGACAACAGAGCAAGCAGGATGCCTGAAATTCTGGGCATGGAGTCTGGACGGGGTCCTCCTGTGAAATCTGGTGGTTTCAGGGTAGGTCATTGTTGGGGTCTGAAGAGAAAGTTGTTCTTTTGAGATCAACTAATCCACAGAAATAAGAATCATCAGAAGGCCTTCTTTGTGCTTAAAATAGTTTAGGTTTGGTTAGTACTTTGAAATGTATAAAAGCCTCAATTAACCTTTTTTTTTAAAATTATGAGCTAGAATATAAAATTTTAAAACTCAATCACTTTTAAATGTTCACACACATTTCCAATGTGTGAAAGGTTTATGAAAGAGGAATCAGAGAGGAAAAGACCAATAGAGTAAAGTGGGGTGCAGGGAGAGCCCCCCAGAGATGGAGAAGGCCAGATGGTTGGAGACAGAGGCATCCTGAAGGGAGGAGACTGGTCCATGTACATCAGTAGTTCCTGAAACATGTACCTGTTTCTTAATATCCTGAAGCTCACATACCTGTTACCACTGCCTCTAAAGTTAATTAGCCAAATAATATTTGTTTACACCTCTTTCATGGCTCTTTACCTTGAAATTCCAAGGGTTCTATTCTGAGTCAGGTACTTGCCCCAGCACTCCGGGGCCTGCAGTGTAATGTCTCAGATTCTAAGACACTGATGTGCTCCATTGGCTGAGAGACAGGGAGAGGAGCAGACTGTGCCTGGTCAGAAGCTTCCTGAGGTGGGGCTCAGACTTGTTTTTATTCACCTTGTTCTCTGTCTGGGACCACTGAGTGGTAAACAATTCAATAAATATTTGTTGGATGGATGAATGGATTGGCCGGTGGGTGTCCCGCCCCTTGCTTAGGGAGAGGCTCATCCTTTTCAACAGCTCTAGAATGAGGATAGGGGCTGGTGCTCCTTTCCTGCTTGGTACTGAGCAGTCATGGACAGGAAATGGACCCTTTTCTCTTGTCGAGCTGAGTAAATAATGACTTCCTTGTGAAGCAAGAGCACAGATCTGCCTGTGCCTTGATTTTGACATGTTAATTAGTGCACAAGGCTGAAGCGTGCGTGTGTCATCCCTGCCTCACATAATACATCTTGCCACCTGTCCCACCACCTGCTTCAGGGCTTTTGCCTGGAGTCAGCTGTGCATCAGCTCTGCCTCCTCCACCCGTCAGGTGCCTCCTCTCTACTATGAGACTGTTGTTGAGTGCTCTTCAAGGGGAAGGTCAAGGCAGAGATGTGACTGAACCGAACCCCTCCTTCTTAAAGTAGAGGGAGAAGGGCTGAGACCCAAAAGAAAAGCCCAGAATTGCATTTACTCCTCTGACAAGGCTTGATCTAGGACCCTTTCATGCTCCTTCTTGCCTGCTCTTCCGCTGGAGAGACAGCGCATCCCAGGCGGTGGTTAAGAGCACTGTCCCTGGGCTAGATTTCCAGGGTGACCTGAGAGCAGTTCCTCAATTAATTCCTGCCTCAGTTTGCTCATTTATAAAGTGAAGATAATAACAGTACCTGCCTCCTAGGGTTTGGGGAATCAGTAAATGTGTTGTATACGTATAAAGCACTTTGAGCTGTGTGACACACAGGCTAGATCCATGTTCTGTGGAGCCTGATGTTTACACAGGTTGATAGAAAATTAGGTAAGAAAGTGAATAGATATTTAGAATGATAAAAGAAATCACACAAAAATACAAATTTTAAAAGGCTGATAAATGCCAAAATGTCACAGAATTTTAAAAAATCATACAGTATTTGTATGAATTACCTCTATACCTTTACCTTCATTGTTTGGTTGCATACTCCTTGATTGCCTCTTTATTCAACACCAGTTTTGTAATACATTTTTTTTTAAACAAATAGAAAGTAATCTTCCCTCTAGTCTGGTCGATTATGACTTGTTTTTTTAAATTGTTGAGTTAATAATAGTTAACTATTGATAGTTTCTGCTTCACAACACTTCATCAGCAATGCTCTGTAAAACTTTTAAGATTGTTAACAAATGTGGGAAAACCTCTGATTTAGTTACTGTGACTATGTAACAGACCACTCACACACAACAGCATAAAACAGCAACCACTTCATGAGAAGCTTAGGTTCTGTGGGTCAGAAGTTCAGAAAGGGTACCGGCTGGCAGCGACTCCACAGCTGGGCTGGAATCATCTGGGGGCTCGTTCACCCCCGTGCCTGGACCTGGGCTAGGAGGACTTGGAGGTGAGAATTACTGACTCCGGCTCCAACTCATGTCCTCTCCATGTGGGTGGGCTTCCTCGCAGCCCAGGGACCTCAGGGGACTTGGATGTCTCACATGGTGGCTCTCAGCTGGAAAAGGCACAGTGCCTTTTTATGACTTAACCTCAGAGTCAAGCTATGTCAAGTTCCTCACCTCCTATTAGTTAGATTCTCCAGCCCACCAGCTTCAAGAAGAGGGAAATTTGCCTCCACCTCTTGATGAGAGAGTGACAAAGTCCTAGAAGAGCATGAAGGACAGGAGATATTGTTGCAAATGTGTCAGAAAAATAAAATCTGCCATAAGTTTCTCTTATATCTGAGCTGTTGAAGATGTGCTAGCTACTTGTATGAGAGTACGATAACTTCTATTTCTTGCGTCCCACCAAATAAAGGGAAAAAAGTATTCAAGACATGATTGAAAACCTCTGTTTCAGGAGAGAACTTCTGTTTTGATCAGGCGGCAATGAAAACTAAATCTTCCACTTGGGAGTTTACATCCAATTGGATGAATTTTCCACAGACTACTTTCTGGCTCTATATATTCCAGACTTTGTTTTTATTCCCCCACTGTATTCTCACACCACCGTACAACTTCTGGCCTTGTGTACCTCTGTGTCACAATGCCAGATGAACTGGCACAGTGGGTGGTAGAAGTGTTTTTGGAAACTATTTCTAAACCATAATAGCTAAAAGTAACCTTACTACACATGAAAGTGACTGCAGACCACACAACCATGCCCCAATGAACTGAAATTAAATGCATCTCTAATTCAACTTCTCCTCAGCCAGATCCTAAAAATATTCAGGATCCTGCTTGGAGGAGATGAAAGAATGGAAGACAGCGGTCTTAACCAGTTGTAGTTAAAAGAGCTTGCTTTTGCAAATTTTATGACACCCGTGAATGAATGATCACAAGAACCTCTTGCTAGCATCCTCGCAGAGCCTCAGAAGTGCGTGCACAAGAGGAGGACCCAGGTTAGCACCATTAGCTTCACAGTAAACCCCTGTGCTTAGACACAGGGAGTGTTGTTTCGGGTGTTAACTATTATCATTGGCTCCATTTTCTGACGGGCTTTCCTCTTGTGGTGGCAAGATGGCTACATTTAGCAGCTGCAGCTTCATGTCCTCCCCAGGGTTTGTCCAGCAGGAAAGAGGAGGCACCTCCCTCAGGACTTCATGTACCAGGATTTACTTTGCACCAGCGAACCAATACCTGGTCAGGGCGATCCCACAGGCTGGTTCGCCGCCCTGGGCCAGCCAGGTGCTACATGCTTGCGGCTGAAGGTGGAGCAACACCGCCCAAACCACGGGGCTGAGGAGGGGGAAGGGCTGCTTCCCCAGAGGAAATTTGGGGGAATTAAAGTGTCTGTGAAGGCCAAATGAAAAAGTAGATGCTCATTTACTGTGAACTGGCATGTCCCTTCCTCAAGGATCCCATTGACCTGGGCGAGCAACATGTGGCCTCCGCCATGCCCAGCTGTGCCGGCTGGCCCCGCTCCAGGCTGACCACTGCCAGATTTCCTCTGCCTCTCTCCCATCTTCTCGCCCTGACCTTTGTCCCTCTTGGCCACCTCTTCTGATCTTAAATCTCACATCCTTGCAAGGCCACGGGGTAAGGAGACCAGCAAGACTTAAACCAACAACTTTTCTTCCCTGCTCCTGGCCCTTCCCCTTTTCCATTTTGGGTTTCAACCAAGTAAAATCCTAAGTCTTGGCCCATGAGTCTTGAAACTGCTATTGGAAGGGCCTATTTCCCCTCATC
Source organism: Lyroderma lyra (assembly GCA_004026885.1). Classification (NCBI taxonomy): domain Eukaryota; kingdom Metazoa; phylum Chordata; class Mammalia; order Chiroptera; family Megadermatidae; genus Lyroderma; species Lyroderma lyra. The sequence continues at coordinate 5,657 of PVJL010005767.1, forward strand.
CATGCAGAACTCTGTGGCTGGCACCCTATCTATACACCTGCACTCTCTAATAAGGTAGCCACTAGCCACAGGTGGCTACTACATTACACTTGAAATGTGGTCAGTCTGAATTAAGATAACGCTGTAAGTGTGAAACATACAGTAGTTTTTGAAGACTTCGTATGAAAAAAATGTGAAACAACTTTTTATATGTTGATCACATGTTGAATTGATAATACCTCATATACTATTAAGGTAATGTGTCTTCTGGCTTTTAAAAAGATACTAGAAAATTTAGCATGACACATGTGGCGTACATGACATTCCTGTTGGACAGCGCTGCTCTAGACCCTTTTCCAGAAGTGTTCACATGCATACACACACCCACATAATTTTTATTATAATTTCAGAAACTGGTGGCAGTGCCCTAGATCCCATCCGTGAGGGGAGTTCCCAGATTAAGACTCTCTGAGTCAAGAATTTTGTGGTTTTCACCAGGCCCAGCATTTCCACCCTGTACATCAAGCTGCTCTCCTAGTCATGCGCTGAGGCCCGGGACGTCTGGGGCATGGAGCTGCCTGCTGCTCCCATACTGGTGTGGAGAAGTAGCACTGGGTGTCACCTCGTGGAATGTGAAGCCGCAGCTCTGCCTCTTTAGACCCCCACTCCACCCCCCAGGTATTTCCAAATGAGGCCAGCATCAGTTCCAGGAGATGTCCCCCCAGGGGACATATGTCCTCAAGGCTCCTGCAACCTGAGATGGCTCTGGGTGGTCTCCAGGCTAGGCTGGAGAGGGCACGGGCTTTCAGTGCAGACAGCATAATCCCTGGCTCTGCCTCTCACTGACCGGGGACTTTGTACATTGCTTCATCCATGACCCACTTTAAGATAAGTTGTTCTTAGTAGTTTTCAACATTTCACATGTACTTTTTCATTAGATTTTAGACTGGTTCGTACAAATTAGGAATATTTTCCATTCAATTATTTTTCACTTGTTCACAGACCACTATTAATTTTTTGAGCTGATTCTGTACATTTTAGATCCATTTGTAATAACTTAACATTAATTCAGTTTCATTTGCCTTGAAAAACAAATCATTCAATTACAGTGAATTGACAGTAAAACGACTGACTTCATGTCACTTCAGGAGAAGATTTAGTGTTATTATGCACATTAAATAGTTTAAACGTGACTTCACCAAGTGTTTTTGTTTGTTTTTGTAAAATTTATTATCTGAGAGTTTCGTGTCTGGCCTCTTTTACCTTTATTACAAAGTTTGCCATTTCAGTCTAATGGAAATCCTCTAGATTACCAGCCAAATGGAAGGGGTGAGAGCAAAGTTGAGGGTAAGGGTTCTAGAACCAGAGTCCGGAGGCCCCTCCCTGCAGCTCTCCGTAGTCTGCTCCGGGCTTCCACCACGACTGTCCTTATTGTACACCCAGGCTCCCGGCGGCATGCGGCAGGGCTGTATAAGAAGGGCAGCCTGGCCTCTTGTCTGTCCTCAGATGCACAGCCCTCCTCCCCCAGAGGCTGGCCTGGCTAAGGCGGGGCTGGGCTGCAGGGATTTCCTCAGCTCTGCCTACACCACACCCCTAGCCCACTGCTTCAGGGGAACAGCTTTCTGCCCCTGCCCCTGGGACTCATCTAACCCCCTCGCTGTGTCTGCAGTCCTGACACCCCACATCTGGAAGTGATGCTCCCGCTGTGGTCCTGGAGCCCTGCTGGAAGTTTCTGGAGATCTGGTTGACCCAGCCTCTTGGGGAAGAGGAGAGGTTTCTGGGCTGAGGGAGTGACGTGGGAGGGGTGGAGCCTCAACCTGTTTATAGGATCATGGCTGCTCAGAGGCGGGCAGATTCATGGTCCATCCCATCCTATTGGAAGATTTGCTGCCAGCCAGCCAGGGAGCTGGCATCTTGGCAGGAGCTGGGCTTGGAGCAGAGCCGAAGAGGGTGGCATGGAGACACTGACACCTAGGGGACCGCCTGGCCATCCTTGTCAGGTAATGGTGTCACCAAACCCATGGTATCACTCAGGGCAGGGCCTGGGGCTGAAGTGCATTCCAAGAAGCTTGACATAGCTGAAACCCTGGTTATTCTGGTCTTTATGGGGAGGGCCTGGGTCCCAGACCTGTGGTCTCTGTCTAGGCAGAGGCTGAGAGTGGCAGGCAGAGGGTGAGGGAGTCTGTGCTTGGGGACAGGCAGTGGCGGGGATGATATAGCATCCTTGGAAGCAAGGGCCCAGGAGACCAGAGCCTCCCCTCTCCACCATGAGTGACCAGCCCACAGCCCCCTTGCAGCTCCTCCCTCTCCTTACCTCAAAAAAACACAGTGGTGGCACGCCACAGAAGGAGATCCCACCACGCCCACAGCAGAGGAACAGCCATGTCTCAGCAGCCCTGCCTGCCCCAATCCCCACTCACTGCCAGTTATTGACTGGGCCCAGGAGCGATGAGACTGCAACCAGGCCAAGGAAGCCTACAGACTGCTCACCCAACCCCTGCCCTGTGCTTCCCCTCAGCCCAGATTTCTCATTCTCTGCCAGTGACCAAGGCTAGAGAGAGTGGCTGGTTTTGCCCAGCCCAGGGGCAAAGGCTAAAGCCCGAGGTTTAGTGACCCTGAGAGCCAGCGTCTGCCCTCACACCTGGGAAGCGCCTTGCCTCTTGCTGATGCTTCTGCAACTGGCTGAGTCCCTGAGACTGGGCCCCGCCTTCCAGTCAGCTCCCAGGGCAGGCGAGCCTCGGCGGTGGCCTCCCCCAGGCCCTGTCCTGCTGGGACAGAAGACTGGCGCCTGCCCTGGCAGCAGGCGCTTGGCTGGCAGCGAAGGCCGGCCATCTAGAACTTGCGCCGGGACGTGCCTGCTGTGCCAGCCTGACTCAGGAGGGGCAGGGTCCAAGGCTGCGCCGCAGCTTCCACTCCACCTCTCTCCAACCTTCCCACTGCCCCACCGTGGTCACTTGGTGCCAGCAGGGGCAAAAGGTGGCCTCCTCATTTTTCTCTTCCTGCTGAAGACCCCGTCGCCTTTGGACCCTGGCCCAAGGATTCCAGTCCCCTCAAGCTCCCTTGGGCCACATCCCCCATGATCGTCCCCACAGGGAGGAGGATGGAGTAGGTCCCAGGGTCCCTGCACAGGGGGAGAGACGGCAGCTGGGACTCTCAGCAGGGAGGCACTCCCAGGATGGCACAGGACGCTGGGCCAGCGGAGCGCTGCGGGGAGCTCCTCCCCAGTGTGCAGGGTCAGCCATCAATTAAGGTAGTATTTCAGGTGGAAGATAAAGTCCCAATGACCTCAGGAGAAAAGAATCCTATTAGTTAGCATGTTTGTTAGTTCAATACTCATATTTGGCTAAAACAAGTCTATGAAGTTCTAGTGTCTAGATATCCACAGGGCAGTGGGGATCAGGGGTGTGGGGGGGAGGATGACGCATGTTTTTACGAAGAAGCCAAGTCCTGGGAAGGTAGCATAGCACAGGGATTGTGAGCTCCGGCCTTGAAGACTTGGGTTTGAATCCTACTGATGTCACCAACTAACACTGAGGCTGAGGGCCAGGTCGCCTTTCTGAGACTCAATTCTCTCATCTGTAAAACGGGAGGAAATGAAAGTACTATCTTAGGAGGTTGTTGGGAGGATAAATCAAGTTTGTGTCTATAATATGTTTAGTGCGGCACCTAGAAACATACCAAGCACTTAATAAGTAGTAATAAGAGCAATTATCTAGAAACTGCTCACTTTTTCCCTAAACATTCTTACTAACACAGCCTCAGACACTGTGTGAGGTCAATGCTTATTCATCCCACTACACGTGGAGAAATGGAGGCACCGAGAAGTTTAGTGGCTTGTCCAGGGTCACACAGCAAGTGAGCAGAGGATGAGAGTTTAGATCCAGACAACCTGGCTGAGAGCCTGCCTTTGACCACTCCGCTCCACTGTCCCCAGGAATGATCAGTTGTTGTAATTCCTGTCAGAGCTCATCCTCTGTGTGCTGTGTCAGTGCAGGTCTCAGAAGTGAAGGGAAGTGGGGCTTCATCTTAGGAAAAGTGTCCTGCCAGAGGGTGGGGTGCTTTCTGAGGTTGAGAGGCTCTCAGTGACCAGGGGGAGAAATGGGCATCACACTCAAATTGGGCAATGCGACTGGCTAAAAAGTGAGCAGTCAGGGGCACTTCTCAGTAGCCCCGAGAGGCTTTAGAGCCTCCCAGAGGCTGTGGCACCGAAGGCCGGGGGCGGGGGGCTGCACTGCCTCTGCCCTTCCCCCACCTTGGGGACGGCACTGAAGCACACTCCCCAGCAGAGCACAGCCAGCACCTTCTCTGTGGCAGGTGGTGATGGCATCTGGGTGCAGGGAAGAATTGGAGCCAGGTGTCTAAAAAGTCATTAAATCCCTGCCAGTGACAAACTCTGGTTTAAGGCCTATCGGGCTGAAATATTGCTGGTGTCACTGGAGTTTGTGAAACTTGTTTCTCAAGGGAGAAACAAGTCTACCTTGCTGGGGGAGGTCGGTAATATGTGCTCCGCCAGAAAGCTGACAGGACTGACAAGGACACTCAGCATGGAGCCACAGGACAGAGATGATGGGAGGACCTAGGGGAGAAGGGTGTGGGTGGTGGCAGTTCTGAGCAGGTTCTCTGTGGGGAGTGGAGAGCTGCGTCCTGTGCACACTGAGCCGGCCCCTAGTAGGCAGCACCTGTGCGGAGCAGAGACAGGTCCCTGAGGGGAGAAGAGGCTTCCAGACCCCAAGTGACAGACTGGGACAGCTTTTGTTTCCTCGCCCCACCATCTCCCAACCATGCCATGACGAATGTCCACCTTGCAAGCATGGTGCTAGCAGCTCTGCCTCAGATCACAGGGGCTTATTACAATAGACCCTCAGCTAACTAGCACCCACGAGCCTTGGTAGGTGCTGGATAAATGTAAGTAGGCTCTCCGTTAATCGGAACTCAAGCAACCAGCACTCTCAAGTAACCGACAAAACTCTCCAGCAACGGTTTGTTTGGTTTGTTTTTGCTGGTTGCTTGAGTTCCAGTTAACAGAGAGTCCACTGTGTAAGAAACTTGTGCCGAGTGCCCAGAAAAAGCTACCCAGCCAGGCCTCAGGAAGAACGGAAACCCAAGGGCCCTCTTGGATCCCAGCCATGCCAAGGACCTCCGCAGCAGGGGTTTGGGGTTACCCCGCTAGTGCCGACCCCAGCAGGACTCGGTCACTCCCTACCTGTCCTCTGCTTTTCTTCCTGCCACATTGTGCTGCTCATCGTCTGCGCCCCTCCCCCCTCCTGCCCACTCAGTTTTTATTACCTCCTTACTGGACTTGTCTGTGGGCTGACCTGTCTCACCAGCATCTACAAACACAATGACCTTTCACCGACTGCTCACAGTAACAGCCTGATGCTTTGAGTTTCTTAATTTCCACCCAAGAGAGGGTAAGTAACTGGGGCCATCACAGACGCCAGGGCTCAGCCTCTTTGGCGTCCACTCCCTGCCAGGGGACTAGGGGCACACTGGGCACCAGAGTTACATGCTTCACCAAGGGACTGCTGTCCCTGGGAGCTCTGAGGGTGGCCAACCCTGAACTGACATGGTGGCCATTCCTTGGTCCTCAGTTCCCTGCTTCCTCCACTGTGCGACCCTGTCTCAGAAGGAGAGGGAGCCCCACAGATTCCACCCACCTCCCACCCCGTGTAGTCTGCCATCCCCTGACTGCTGTAGCCCAGAACAATGGCCCAAGAACATCTGGAAGCATCCCCAAGCATCTCAGGAGAAGCCTGGGCACAGATTGAAGGGGCTCATGAATGCGCAGGCGCGGGACTTGACCGCCTGCTGTTTCCCTTCAGGGGGAGGCCTCTGTCTGCTGGCGGCTCACCGTGAGGGTCCTGGAGGCGCGAGGCCTGGGCTGGGCTGACGTGTGTGAGTAACTGCCTCCCGGACTCCGGGGTCCTATGGGAAAAGCCCAGATAAGTACGTACCTTGGGGCTGGGCTGCTCACGGTGGCCACCGGGGTCTTGCTAGGAAACTGGGAAGGACCCTGGAGATGAGTATGAGGAATTCTCTCTCATGATGCTTCTCTTGATGTTGGCAGTGAGTGAGGTAGACCCCTACGTGGTCCTACAGCTGCCAACTGCACCTGGAACAAAGTTTAAGACCAAAACGGTCACCAACTCCAGTCATCCTGTATGGAATGAGACCTTCAGTTTCCTAATCCAGAGTCAGGTCAAGGTAAAGGTCAGGCCACTCACCTGAGGATAGGCTGTACCCTGCCCAGGGGGAGTTCTTGTGGGGAGGGGCTTCTTTGTCAGAGAAACTGGGAAGTGGGTGACTTTGTGCCCCGACCTGTGTGTGAGAGAATGTGTGAGCCCACCAGCTGCCTGTGAACCCGACTTCCGGGCTAGCGGCTGGTCCTCTCTAAGCCCATCTATGGAATGAAGACAGTCAGGATCCCCTCCTGATTTGGGTTGTGGTGAGGTTAAATGAGATATTGCGTGCCTAGTACAGTCCCTGGTATGCACAGTGCCTTAGGGAACCAGCAAAGCAGGGGTGCGGTGGGTGGGGCAAAAATAAAAATTAGCAGGGGGAAATTAGGAACTCGGCTGGGTTTCCTTTGACTGCTTTTTAAGTTTTACCATTATTTTTATTTTGAAGTGCAAAGTATGGAGGCGTAATAATTTTTTCTGACTCTGGCTTCAAGTAAGGGTTCAACAGGTAAGGGCTACAGCTATGAGTAAATAACATGCTAAGTGGTTGTTCTTGGGTCCTTAGAATATTCTGGAGCTGAGTGTCTATGATGAAGACTCAGTCACAGAGGATGATGTCTGCTTCAAGTTTCTCTACGACATCTCAGAAGTCCTCCCCGGTGAGCTGCTCCGGAAGACCTTCTCCCAGAGTCCCCAGGTGTGTGTGGGAGTCCCCAGGTGTGTGTGGGAGTCCCCAGATGTGTGTGGGAGTCCCCAGGGGCTGCAGGCTGGGGAAGCTGCAGTTTCTCTCCTCTGCTGGGATGCTGCTGAGTTTGAACTTTTTCACGAAAAGATGCAAACCCCTCCCAGAGATATTTACATTTGAATAGGAAAGGAGAAGGCTTAACCTGACTGCTACACTGAATCACTCAATGGGAAGCGGTTTTGGATGTCGGAGAACTTCCTACTGCCCCTTAAAACACACCTCGGGGTAACTAACCCTCCTGGCATTACTCCGGCTCGCTGCCTCCGGTCTCCCAGGGCCCGGGGCCTGCTTTAGGAAGGTGCCTGTACTTTCGCCAGGGAGGGCAGAGTGCCGGCGAAGATGAAAGGGCCCTGGGTCCCCTCAGACCTCCTTGGGACGTGCTCCTCGCCTTCCCCCTCAGGCTTGCCACAGCCCTGTTCTTTGCAGACGTAACCAGCTGTGGTAACTTGGGCAAGGAGCCCATCTTTCCCTAAGCCTCAACTTCCTCATCTGTAACATGGGGAGAATTGCGTGCCTCCCTTAGAGACTTGAGATGATGAAATAATGAATGCAAAAGAACTGTGTCAGCTCTGCAGACATGTATAAACATTGACGACTTGCTCATCTTCTGTGACTACAGGGACAGGAGGAACTGGATGTGGAGTTCCTGATGGAAAAAATGTGAGTAATATCACGCAGCTCTGGAGTGTCTCGGGACCCAGGCTTTAATCCGAGAAACGCTATTGATCCAGATGTCCTGTCGGTCCCTCCGGCTGAGATTCCCTGTCTCCTCATCTTCCAACTCCTGCCCGTCTGGGTGATGGGGATTCTCTTAGAGAAATGATAAGAGGAAGATCAACGTTTTTTCCTTCCTCCTCTCTCTCTCCTCACCTTTTGCTCTTCAGAAGCATCTCCCTGCACCCTGAATAGTATCCAGGACTTTGAGAACCCTCAGCGTCACCCAGGGAGGCCCCACATGGGTGGAGCCTAGGCTGTGAGGGGGAGGCAGGTCAGGGCAGGGAGCTTTTGCCTTTGCAGGGTCAGACTCTGGTTGGCTTAATTTTTCCAGGTCAGACCGCCCAGAAAACCTCATCACCAACAGCGTCCTTGTGGTAACCATCACCTTTCCCAGGCTTGTGAGGGGGACCTGAGGGAGGAGCCCCAGAAAGGATATTGGGGTTGGGATGGGGCCGGGCAGCTGCCCAATGTGTGGGCTGGAATGGACAAGGCAAGGAGAGGACCTTGCCCTAAGACCACCCCTGGCTTCTCAGCTGTGGTCAAAGGTTGGGGGCTTGGAAGGGCCTAGGGCTAAAGGGAACATGGACAGAGGGGAGGCTGAGGCTGTGCTGAGAGGAGGTTCTGGCCCAAGGCTGGATGATTGAGGGAGTGTTGGGGGAATGGAAGGTGCTTCCTGATGTGTGGTTTTTGTTTGTTTGTGTTGTTGTTTTGTTTTTTTGGTGGTTCCCTGGCTGGGAGTCGAACCCAGTCCATGGCGTTGACAACGCCAAAGCCTTAGCCACTACAACACCAGGGAACCCCCCTGATGTGTTTTGTCACCTGTGATGAACTAATAATTTAGTCCTGGAAGCGGAAGCCCTGGTGAGGAAGTCATGCAGGCCAGGCCCAGCTCAGGTTGTTAATACTGAGGTGCACAGTGAATTCCCAGGGTGGTGAGCTTCCAATCTGGGTGCTTTGGAATAGACAGGGTCAGGGGATCAATCAGCTCTTCCGGGAGTTCCCTGGTGGTGTAGTGGCTTAAGGCTTCGGCGCTGGCACTGTCAGCGCTGCGGCCTGGGTTCGATTCCCAGCCAGGGAGCTACCCACATACCAAAAAGCACAAAAAAAAAACAAAAACAAACAAAAAAAAAAAACAAAAAAAAAAAATCATCTCTTCCTTGGGAGAGTCCTGGTCAGCTCTCCTAAAACACGGCCGCTCACAAAGCTGCAGTGGACAGGAAAGGACACAAGGTGGCGAGAGATGCATTAGAAACTTTTTACTCAAAAGCTCAGTCAGGACCAGCGAGCTGACCAGGGAGCTGGGCGGGTCCTAGTGTGAGGTGAGTAAGGCACTTAGAGCCCCAAATTAAAGGAGGCACCACCTTAGGGTCCTGCAGGTGCCTGTTTGATCGGCTAGTATTAGTTTTTCAAATACAGGCATACTTCGTTTTATTGCCCTTCACAGATGTTGTGAAAGCAGACCTTCCACCAGCAAAATGATTACAACTCACTTACTGCAATATTTGTTTTATTGCGGTGGTCTGGAACCAAACGAGCAATATCTCCAAGGTATGCCTGTGCACATTAAAATAGTCCTACCTGTGGCAGCTGCCTCTTATCGGAGATGATGGAGACCAGTGATACGTTGATGAACTCAGCAGTTCTGTAGGAGAGGATCAGTAGCACGAGTTGAGTGGGCTGCAGGGGCCAGCTGGCATGCATGACAGAGAATGCAGCAGGCTCATTTGGTCAATCAGTTAGGTGGAGGACAGTCAGGAGATAACTCTACTTGCTAAAATGTTAAGGGTTTCTCTGATCCACTCCATCATCCTGGAGACCAGTGGTTTGCATAATACCCTTTGGGAGCAGTTGTAGTAGAATGCATCCTCCAGGTTGAGGCCATAGAGTAACTTAGAGAAGAAAAAACGGTGCCTGAGAGCTGGGGAACCTTCAGAGATTCCAGAAGTTTGGCAGCTCTAGGAGAGCTTGGGGCTCTCCTGGCTGTTCTAGGTGGGGGGAGGGGTTTCTACATCCAGTCCCACTGGACCCCACGTCTTGTTCTGTGTGTGGTGGATTTAGGACAGCGGGGCTCAGAGGGTGAGGTTGAGGGGACCTCAGCTTCCCCAGCAGAGCCCCCTGCCCATGATGTGGTCTGTCCCAGGCTCGAGAGCTGTCATGCCTGGATGTCCACGTGGAGAGTGTGGGGAGCACAGCCATGGTCGCAAGTGAGACCTGCTCAGAACCAGGTTTGGCCTCTTCCTGGAGTGTGGGGGTTAGATGGAGTGGCTGGGAAACCCATACAGGGCAGCAGCAGGGCAGAGCTTGCCTCTTCCTTTTTGCCCACAGAACACAAGGGTAATAACAGGTCTTCCCTGGGCAGGAAGGACCCCCTGACCTGGTGAAGGACATGTCACAGGAGGTGGGAATTCTGTGGGGGTTGGAGGGCCCTGGCAGGCCAGGAGAGGGCCCTTTCCAGAATTCCGTTTGCTCTGGTACAGCCACCAAGGCCTCCACCATGTCCGGGCAGTACTGCCAGTCGCCCAGGTCCTTGCTGGGGCTCTTGATCCCCTCATGCTAACCTGCCCACTCTCTCCCTAGATCAGGACAAGCTGGAGCTGGAGCTGGTGCTGAAGGGGTCCTATGAGGACACACAGACATCTGCCCTACGCACTGCAGCTGCCTTCCGCTTTCATTACATGGCCGCTCAAGAGGCAGAGCTGAGTGGGCACGTGAGGGTGGGTCTTTGGGTCTTGGCTCTGGAGTTGTCCTGCCAACCCCAGTCTTGGGTCAGCTCCAGCTGCTCCAGGCTCCTCCCTGGCCCTCCCCCTGCCAAGACCAGGCTGCTGTGGCCTTGTCAGCCTCCCCCAGTTAGGCAGCATACCCTTGGCAGACAGAGAGGATCACCGGGGCCTGAAGTGGGCAATGGAGGGCTGCTACACCACGTAAGTGGCTCCTCCAATGATGCTCTCAGACTCAAATTTAATGGCTGCGCCCACAGGCTCTGTGCAGCCTGGCCCCTACCCACCTCTGCTGTCTCATTTTGATTCACATTGCTCTTGAGATGCTTCAGCTGTACTTGTCTCATTTTGCTTTTCTAGTATGTCCACCTCTGGCTCCTTCCTCCTCCTCCCCCCTCTCTTTTTTCTCCTCCTCTCTTAGATCCTTTCTCCTCTTCCTTGACTTCCCATCTTAAGTGGACCCCACACATACACCACCTCTATTTACTCTATCTTATCACACTGCTTATGTGTTTTTAAATTTTTTGTAAATTCATACACACCATTCAGCTAGAACAATAAATATATATTAGCTCTTATTACCCTAAGTACATATTAGCTATTATTTTTGTAATTATTAGTCACATAATTATTAACACTGAAATTATTTTTGTATTGTCAGAGAGGAACTGTGTCTGTCTGGATCACTGTCTAGGTACGCAGTAAGGATTTGTTGAATGAATGAATGAATGAATGAATGTTTCTCTTCAGAGCTCCGAAAGCAATGGCTGGTACTCAGACAGCTCAACTGGGCACCTCACTGTGCCCCTGAGGTCCTTGACCATGGGAAAGGAGATAACCATTGACGTTCCTGCTACAAATGTAAGTGGCCTCAGCTGGATGGGAATTGCCCGTGAAAATAAAGACGGGAGCCCAAGGCCTCCATGGGACTCCCACATTCCCCTCAAGGTCTAGGACATTCTGAGTAGGGTCTTTTGCTTTGATTTCAGGCCCCGGGAGCAAGGCTACAGCTCAAGGCTAAGGACTGGTAAGGGACATTCATTATTGTGGGGGACAAGGAAGGGCGGTCATGGGGCAGGAGAGGCTATGGCAAGGGTGGTCCTTGGGGTTGGGAGCAGGGAGGTTATTTGGCAGCCACTATGGGCTTGGCCAAGCAGTGGCTGAGCTGTGCAGGTGCCTCCTGACCCTTGGATCCTCCACTGTCCCAGCCATGAGGAGCTGGCCGTGCGCTTGGGCTTCGATCTGTGTGCGGAGGAGAAAGCCTTCCTGAGCAGGAGGAAGAAAGTGGTGGCCAAGGCCCTGAAGCAGGCCTTGCAGCTGGACAGAGACCTACAGGAAGATGAGGTTTGGGGGATGCAGAAGGATGGGGGTACAGATAGCTTGAACTGGCCTTAAGGGATTATCTGATTCCTATGCCCTCTCCAAATACTCAAGTCAGCAGGAACGAGGGAGTGAGCATTATTGGGGGAGATCTAGGGCTTGGGTAAACTCTCGCACCCTGTGGAACTCTGTCCAGATCTGGGTAGGGACTGGGTGCTAGTTCTAACTCTGACTCTATCAGGCCCTGGCGGTGAAGTCCCTTTGAGCATCCCTGTCCTTGTTAAGCCAGCCTGTGTCTTTTTATGGTCCAGGTCCCCATCGTGGGCATCATGGCCACAGGAGGAGGTGCCCGGGCTATGACCTCTCTCTACGGCCAACTGTTGGCCTTGAAAAAGCTGGGACTCTTGGACTGTGTGACCTACTTCAGCGGCATCTCGGGAGCTACATGGTGAGTGCCCTGGGGACTGGACAAGCAGAGAAGACCAGGCCCCAGAGGGGAGTGGAGTAGATGCCAGAAGGACCCTCTATGTGGGGAAGCAAGGTGGATGTAAGCAGTATGGTTTGATGGGTGCCAAGTGGCTGTCTTAAAAAGGAGGAAACAGACATTTCAGAGGTTGTGCCCTGAATGAGCATTATAGGTGTCCACACCATACCACTGAAGAGGTGGAAGGCAGCTGATTCAGAAGGAGATGAACCACCACCACTAGCTGGGTAACCTTGACCTGCTTGGATGACCTTGACCAGCTTATTTCCTCTGATTCTCAGTTGACTCATTGCCAAAATTGGGGTAATAATAGCACGTACTCTATGGATGAGAGTGGGACAGCCCAAGTAAAACACTTAACATGTCGACGTGTACCAAGAGCTCCAAATTGGTAGCTTTTTTTTCTTTAATTGTTATAACCTCATTGAATCCTTGAAATACTCTCTAGGGTAGTTTCTAGTTTTGTCCCTATTGTATAGCTTAGGAAACTGAGGTGAAGAGATACTATTTTACCTAAAGACAACTTTGCCTTCCCACATCCCACTATGCCTATAATGAGGTGGGACTTTTTACTGTTAGAGATTCACTCCTTTGAATCTTATTGAAATGTGACTTTGAAGGAGACAGAGGAGTAAACTCCTCAGAAGAGTTTAGATGACAGTTACTCACAAGCGGTCTCCAAGGGCTTCCGGATAGACCTATGAAGATAGGAATAGGGTCAAGAGCCGCACTGTGCAATATAGCTACTAGAAATGTGTGGCTATTGCCCACTTGAAATGTGGCTAGTCCAAATTGAGATGTGTTATAAGTATAAAAAAAACAGTCAATTTTGAAAACTTAGTTTGAGAAATATATAAATTTACATTTTATATTGATTATATATTGAAATAATTTTGATAAATATATTATAAAATTAATTTTTACTGATCTTTTAACTTTTTTAAGTGTGGTTACTAGGAAATTTTAAATTATGTATGTGACTCGTAGTATATTTATATTGGACAGTGATGGTCCAGAAGGACAGAAACCCCGAAACATTTTCCTGATAGGTGAGGCTTTGGCGATAGGAACGTCACACTGGGAAAAGTCAAGGGTGGGAAAGAAGAATTGCAGCAACTCCTTCTGGGCTTTGGTATCCTACTCTACTGTCCCTTTGTTTTCCCAGGACAATGGCTCAACTCTATGGGGACCCTGAGTGGTCGCAGAGGGACCTTGAGGGACCCATTGGATATGCCCGGCAGCACCTTGTCAAAAGCAAGCTGGAGACCTTCTCCTCAGGGTGCCTGGCAAACTACTGCAGGGAGCTGGAGCAGCGGGCAGAGAAGGGCCACCCTACAACCTTCGTGGACCTGTGGGCTCTGGTGTTGGAGTCCATGCTGCACAGCCAGGTAAGGCGCCTGCGCCTACAGGGTGGCACATAAGTGCAAAGACAGGGCTGGGGTAGCCTCGAAGCTAGCTGACACGCTTGCACGTTTCCTGCAGGGTAAGAGAGCCCAGGACCAGTGGTTAAAGGATGTAGGAACCACTGTGTTTCAGTGTCTACCTAACTTTGGGATGACGCCTTTTTGAGTTAGGCTATTCTTCAGTTAATTGCCACGAAACTGACATTTCTGGATCTCTGAAGTGCTAGGGACAAGTCAATGCCAAAGTCAGTTAAACAAACTAAGCTTTTGCATTGTGTTTGAGAGTCAGTGAGATTGCTCCAAAAGTTTTTATTTTATTTATACTGCAATATAAAATATAGTAGAGTCTTCAGTAGCCAGAACTCAAGCAACTGGCACTCTCAAGCAACTGGCAAAACCTCAAGCAACCGGCAACCACTTAATGAAGAGTCTACTTACATTTATCCATCATCTACCAATCCCCATAAGTGCTGGTTATCTGAGAGTCTACTGTATATTCTTCTTTGGCTTCATGGTAGTGTTAAAAGCATAGACACTTGGAGCCAGATCCCCTGGGTTCTAATCCCTGTGCCTCTTACTAGTTACTTCTCTGTACCTCAATTTTCTCATCTGTACAATTGGGATAATAATGGTATTTACTCCATCTGGGTTTTGTGAGTCCTCAATGGTGCCTTGGCATAGAGTAAGCATTGTTGGCTATTATATGTCTGTACTATTACCTTAACACCATTAACACAAAACTTAGCATGTAAGTTTTTTATATATTTCTTCTTTAAGGAAAATTTAGTAAGTTAACTGCTGAATCATATGGTAACTGATACAATTATTAAAATCAGTGATTTTTTTCACACTATTGTTTTACCACACATAATTATCTAAACCAAGTTTCTTTTAAAGCATTTGAAACAACTAAAACATAAAAAGTATCTTTAACATGCAGGACAACAGTCAACTATCAAATAGGAAGATTCTTATCTTTGGGTATCAGGAGTTTGACCAAGAATGAATATCATGTGAACTAACCAAAAATGAATTTGCTTTGAATTTATAAAAAAAATTTTATTCTTGCTGGCAAGCATAATGCTACTTTGAAATTACCAACAATTCTTATTTTTTCTTTATTAGTTTTAAAATATTTATATTAAAAATCTTAATATTTATTATTAAGTATTTATTACAATAATCTTCAGACCTAAGAAAATGCATAAAACATAAAGAATAATGTAATGAATATTCACGGTCTCGCCAACCAGCCTAAGAAATGAAAAGTTACAGAAAGAGTTGATACCCTCAGTGGACCCCTCTCCAGTCCCATTTTCCTCCCACCCCCAGAGGTAACCACTATTCTGAATTTAGGTTTATGATCACATACATATCTGCAATCTGTATGCTTTCTTATGTAATATATAACATATAATTATATAATATACAAGGGCTGTCTGTAACATATCCAGCCACATAATATGAAAAATAGAGGCATTTGTGGCTGGAATTTTTTCCAAACAGCTCTTGTATATTTTATAGACTTTATTATATGTGTATATACCTTTGCTATGTATACTTTTATTAAAAATACATATCCTTAAGAAAAATATATTATTTACACAAATGGTTTTGTACAATTCTCCTTGTGCACATGTAGTAGTTAGAGATTCTCTATACCTTGAAAATATAAACCCAAAAATGGAATTTTTAAGCCATTGGGTACACGTACCTTCAACTTTTCTATCTATTGCAAAGTTGTGCTCTGAAAGGGTTGTATTAATCCATACTCCCACACTGCCAGTGTATCATAATGTCTTTTCTCTAAGTGCTCTTCAGACTTAAGTTTTTGTTCATTTTATGGGTATGAAATGAAATTTTATTGTGGTTTTCAATTTCCTTGATTTTTAATTTGACTGATCATATTTTCTAGTATAATTGTCATTGGGACTTTCTCTTCCATAGATTACCTATTCAAATCCTTTTCCATTTTTCTATTTAATTTATCTTTTTATATTATTTTGTAGAAATTCTTTGTATATTCTGGATATTAATTCTTAAAAGTTCTAATAGATTTTGATGCATAGTTTTAACATAATTCAATATATCACTCTTTTCCTTTGTGGTGCTTTTAGGGTCTTCTTAAAATGTATTTCCCTCTGCTAAAGTTATAAAATTTCTTCTTATATGTTCTTATAAAAGTTATGAAGATTTGTTTTTCACAATTAGGCCTTTAATCTACCCAGAGTTTATCTTCAGGTATTATGCAAATTGGAATCCAGTTTGATTTTTTCCATGTGGATAGTAAACTTTACCAATTCACTTACTGAATTTTTTTTCCCTCCACTGATCTACATTGCTACTTCTGTCTTGTGTCAGCTTTGATGTGTTCATGGATCTCTCTTTCTGAGCTCCCTGTTCCATTCTAATGGGGCTGATTTTCTCTCCCTGTGCCAGTATCGTACTGGCTTAATTATTCTACTTTTGTAATAAATCTTGGTGTCTGACAGGGCAAATTCACCCATCTGCCACTTTGGTTTGTCTCAGAATGATCTTGGCTACTTTTGGTCCTTTGTTCTTCTATATACATAATAGAATCAGTTTGTCAAGTTTCATGATAAAATTTGGTATTTTCATTGAAATGGCACTGAATTTCTAAAACCAACATAATTACTTGAAATATTTTTATTTTATTAATGTATCCCATCTGTTCTTTGGATCTACTGTTTAAGTTCATGTTCAATTTTAAGGGTGCTGTAGTCTATTCTATTAACTGATATTTTTTGCCTGGCAGCAGGAATTAGTTACTACAGAGTGGAGGCAGCTTGTTTTTAACAGTTCACTTTATGAGGTACTAGAAAATACAGTTTGATGCTAGGCTATAAAGAAGATTGTGATTTAATTACCATTTGATCCTCCAGTGATGACTTCATGCATGGTTTTATGTACAAGTTTTATAGTCATTTTTAAAATAATTTTTTATTTTCAATAAATTATTTAATTATTTTAAAATAATTTTTATTTTATGTATAGTTGACATACAATATTGTATTAGTTTCAGGTGTACAAGATAGTGATTAGACATTTATATAGCTTATGAATTGATCACTCCAATAAATCTAGTACCCATCTGACATCATACATAGTTATTACATTATTATTGACCATATGCCTTATGCTGTACTTTATATCCTCACCACAATTTTGTAACTATCAATTTGTACTTCTTTTTTGTGGGTCAGGGTTAGTTCCCTGGTTGGGAGTGGAACCCAGGTGGTGGCGTTGAGAGTGCCAGAGCCTAACCACTACACCACCAGGGAACCCCCTCAATTTGTACTTCTTAATCCCTTCCCTTTATTCATGAATCCCCCTAGCCCCCCTCCCATCTGGCAAACATCAAAATGTTCTCTGTACCTATAAGTCTGTTTCTGTTTTGTTTGTTCATGAATTTTGTTCTTTAGATTGCACATATAAATGAAATGACATTGCATCTGTCTTTCTCTGTCTCACATAATCCACTCAGCACAATACCTTCCAAGTCTATCCATGACACTGCAGACTACAGTGGAGGAGCCATGGTGCAGGAGCTGACCCTGCAGAGCAAGATTTGCTTTAGTGGGGCTCTGGTACCCTCTGATTCTGCCCTTTGGGTGTGTCATCCATGGAGGCAGTCAGGTAGAAGGGACGCTACTACAGGTGAAGTGCAGCTACAGTCTGTACCCATCTGGGGCCATCTGAAATGAGCCATAATGCAATCCGCAGATGGCTTTCATTTGCACTATGCTTGGAGGTGCCTGGGAGAGGCCAAACTATGAACTGAGGCCAGCTGCCACTAGTGCCAGGCCTGGGGTTGCTTAGCAAGAGGTACGGGGCACACTGAAGCCAGATGCTGCTTATTTGGGTTTGGTGAACCTTTGAGAGATTTTAAGCATGAGTCAAGATAAGTTGTTTATATGGAAAAGCTGGTGAAAGTGACTTGCAGTGCCTGCAAGTTTGGTGGGGCAGGGTCTCGGGGAATTACCAGGACAGGGACAACACTGTTAGCCAGGTAATGGAGACTTAGCTATGGTGCCCACCTGTATGTGTAGGCTGCGTGGGGAGAGGGCTCAAAAAAGAAACAGTGGCTTCTGCCAGCACTTTTGTCTGGAAGAAAACTGCCTCTCTAGCCCTCACCCTGAAATCAGACAATTTGATTCATATGTCCCTGGTGCCTTTCAAGCTGCTGCTCCAGTGCTGGAGCTCAGAATGAATGAGTCTGTTAGTGAGTAAATGTATGTGTGGTCCCTTTAAGAGGAGTTCCAGGACCCCAATAGCCCTCTGTCTCAAACAGCCACAATTTCCACTGGTTTTCACAGCCAGGAGTTGTGGGGACTTCTCTTCCTGACACTGGAATCCTGAGCTGGGGAAACTGGTGTGGGACTGGGACCCTTCGCTCCTCAGAGGGGACCTCCACAGCTGAGATATCCCTCCTGATTTTTAATGATCACATGAAGTTTTGGGACCAGCTTGTTTCATGTCTTTGTTCCTTCTACCAATCTTGACATGACTTCTTTTGTGTGTCCTTAGTTGTAGGACTTCTGTTCAGCAAGATTTCAGGCAGTTCTCAATGATGGTTGTTCTGTAGTTTATTTGTAATTTTGGTGTGGTCATGAGAGGAGGTAAGTGTTTACCTACTCCATCATCTTGACCAGAAATCAGTTTATAGGCATTTTTAAAAAGATAAACTCAAATAGTTTTTTTCTGTTTATAAGAATAACCACTCTTGTGGTATTATTGAACAACAATGTATTCTTAAAAATGAGCACCCATGCAGTTTAAAATTTTTTGTTCCAATAGGAAAACTTTTCAAATAATGTTTTTCTCATAGTTACCATGCTTAATCTCTTACAGCTAACATTCACTGTATGGTTTTTAAAATAATTCTTTATTCAGACAAATTTAGTGTTGATTTCAAATTTAAAACTTTAGATAAAAATAAGTATCTCTGTACTATACTAATCTACAATATTTTAAAATCCAGAAAATACAACTCCATTCATAACAAATCACAATTTCATTAATACTATTATTAGAGAAATATTATACCTTTAACTTACTCAGAAAAACTTTATTAGATCATACACTTCTATAATATTGCTTTGGTTTTTATAAAAATCCATTTGTAAAATTCAGCAGTTATATCAGTGCTTCTCAAACTCTCTTTGAAGCTTCTTGTTTTAATCTTTTACTGGCAAGCACTGAACTGCTTAGAAGCTGCTCACCATTCCTCAAGGAGAAACTTGTAGTTTTTCTCTTATCTTTTCCTAAGTTAAAAGATCTTACATGTTTTTCTTCAGTTCTGGACAAAAGGTTTTGCACACCCTTTAGTCTCACCCTGTATAGTGCCCAGACCCCATCAACATGTTTCCTGGTGGGATCCTTGTGTCATTAGAATGGTGTTCTGTAGGGTTGGGGATCTTCACTGGGAAACTGAGGGGCTTGAGATTCAGAGGCCTGCCACAAAGAAAAGGAATCCTGTTTCACTTGATTGAAGGATATGCCAATCCTTTTCCAAACCTTTCCCCTGGGCAGAAATTATGCATCTATCGTAAAAAAAACACATGTCCTCTAATCATGTATGTGAAAAGAGCAGGGAAACAGGATTCCTAACTGCTAAGATTTTGAGAAGGGAAATTACATGTATTAATCACGCTCCCTTCCTTCTCAACACATACAGCTACAAGACTGATTGCAGATATGACCAATTGTCAATGCCTCCATCTTGAGCTGTATTTGAGCATTTTCCTGTGGATTCTCTATAATTCAAGTCATATTGGGTGCCATTGAAGAACTGGGGTGAAAGATGACTGTGGTTGATACATGAGTGCTCTCATTGAGTGACAGAGGGCTGACAGGGAAAGAGAAAGTATACACAATCAATAGTTTAATGTTTATC